>JAYMFT010163361.1:0-42961 GCA_038088735.1 Panulirus argus | reverse complement strand
ACCTTCTCATGTCTTTCCCAATAACTATGACCTGGCTCATTTCAAAAGACATGTTTTTCACTTTCTCAAAAATTTGTTAATACTTTCCCTGTCTGTTTTTCCCAATTTCTCAACTCTCTATATTTCAACTGGGGCCCGGCCTTGATATGGACTTTTGTCCGTGACTGGAGCCTTCAACATAAAAAAAAGAAAATAGATGTGGTGACTGGGATGATAAGAAGAACGGCTGGATGTGGGTACGAGGATGATAAGAAAAACAGCTTGATGTGATGACTGGTATGGTGGAAGGAACAGCTGAATGTGGTGAAAGGATGGAAGTATGAACAACTGGATGTGTTGACTGGAATTATGAGAGGAAGAGCTGGATTTGATAACTGGGATGGTAGGAGGAAAAGCTGAATATGGTGATTAGGATGATAGGAGGAAGAGCTGGATGTGGTGACTGAGATAGAAGGAGGAAAAGCTGGATAATATGACTGGGATGGTTGGAGGAAGACTAAGATATGTTGACTGGGATGGTAGGAAGAAGGGCTGAATGTGGTGACTTTGATGGTAGAAGGAAGTGTTGGATGTGGTGAATTGGATGGTAAAAGGAAAAACTGGATATGGTGAGTGGGGTAGCAGGAGGAACAGATGAATTTGGTGACTGGGATGGTGGGAGGAACAGCTGGATGTATTGACCTGCATGGTAGGAGGAATAGCTGGATGTGGTGATTGGGATGGTAGGAGAAACAGTTAAATATGGTAACTTAGATGGCATGAGGAACAGCTGGATGTTTTGACTAGGATGGTAAGAGGACCAGCAGGATGTGGTAACTGGGATGGTAAGAGGAATAACTGGATATAGTGACTGGGATTGTAAGAGGAACAGCTAAAAGTATTGACTGGGATGGTAGAAGGAACAGCTGGGTGTGGTGAATGGGATGGTAAGAGGAAGAGCTGAATGGGTGACATGGAGGGTAGGAGGAACACCTGCATGTGGTGACTGAGAAGGTAAGAGCAAAACCTAGAATTAGTGACTGGGATGGTAGGAGAAACAGCTGTTTGTGTTGACTGGGATGGTAGGAGGAGCAGTTGAATATGGTGACTTGGATGGTAGGAGGAACAGCTGGATGTTGTAACTGGAATGGTGAGAGGAACATATGGATGTGGTGACTAGGATGATACCAGAAACAGCTGGATGTGGTGACTGGGATGATACCAGAAACAGCTGGATGTGGTGACTGGGTTAGTAGGAGAAAAAGTTGAATATGTTGACTGGGATGGTAGGATTAAGACATGAATATAGTGACAAGGATAGTAGGAGGAAGAGCTGAATGAGGTGACTTGGATGTTAGGAGAAAAAAATTGATTTGTGACTTAGGTGGTTAAAGGAAATCTTGGATTTCGTGAATGGGGTGGTAGGAAGAAGAGCTGTATGTGGTGACTGGGATGATAGGAGGAATAAATGTATGTGGTGATTGGGATGGTAGATGGAATAGCTGCACGTGGGGACTGAGATGGTAGGAGGAACAGCTGGATGTGGTGACTGGGATGGTAGGAGGAACAGTTGCATACGGTGATTGGGACGGTAGAGGAGCAGCTGGATGTGGTGACTGGGAAGGTAGGAGGAACAGCTGCAAGTGGTGACTGGGAAGATAACAGAAACTGCAGGATGTGGTGACTGGGATAGTAGGAGGAAAAGCTGTTAATGGTGACTGGGATGGTAGGAGGAAAACATGGATATAGTGACAAGGATGGTAGGAGGAAGAGGTGAACATGGTGACTTAGATAGTAGGAGGAAAAAATGGAGTTTTGACTTAGGTGGTAGGAGGAAAAGTTCGATTTGGTGAATGGGGTGGTAGGAGGAACAGCTGTATATGAGGACTGGGATGTTAGGAGGAACAACTGGATGTGGTGATTGGGATGATAGATGGAATAGCTGCACTTGGTGACTGAGATGGTAGGTGGAACAGCTGGATGTGGTGATTAGGTTGTTAGGAGGAACAGCTGCATATGGTGACTGGGATGGTAGAGGAACAGCTGGACTGGTGACTGGGAAGGTAGGAGGAACAGCTGGATGCGGTGACTAGTGTGGTAGGAAGAACAACAGGATATGGTAACTGGGGCGGTAGGAGGAACAGCTGGATGTGGTGATTGGGAAGGTAAGAAGAAAAGCTGGATATAGTGACTGAGGTGGTAGGAGGAACAGCTGTATGTGGTGTCTGGGATGGTAGGAGTAACAATTGGATATGGTAACTGGGGTGGTAGGAAGAACAACTGGATATGGTGACTGGGAAGGTAAGAAGAAAAGCTGGATGTGTTGAAGGGGTTGGTAGCAGAATCAGCTAGATATGGTAACTGGGGTGGTAGGAGGAACAGCTGGATCTAGTGATTGGGAGGGTAAAAATAGCTGGATGTAGTGATTGGGATGGCAGGAGAAACAGCTGGATGTAGTGACTCGGATGGTAGGAGAAAAAAATGGATATGGTGTGTGGGATGATAGGAAGAATACCTGTTTATGGTGACTTGGATGGTAGGAGGAAAAGTTGGATGCGGTGACTGGGATGGTAGGAGGAAGAGTTGAATATGGTTACTTGGATGGTAGAAGTAACAGCTCAATGTTGTAACTGGGATGGCAAGAGGAAAATCTGGATATGGTGACTGGGATTGTAAGAGGAACAGCTAGATGTGGTGACTGGGATGGTAGGAGGAACAGTTGGATATGGTCACTAGGATGGTAGGAGGAAAAGCTGGATGAGGTGACTGGGATGGTAGGAGGAAAAGTTGAAAATGGTGACTTATATGGTAGGAGGAACAGATGAATGTTGTAACTTGGATGGTAAGAGGAACATCTAGATTTGGTGACTGGGATGGTAAGAGGAACAGCTGAATGTGGTGACTGGGATTGTAGGAGGAAAAGCTGAATGTGGTTATAAGGATGGAAGGAGGAACACTTGCACGTGGTGACTGTGACGGTAAAAGCAAAACCTGGATGTAATGACTGGGATGATTGGAGAAACAGCTGTATTTGGTGACTGGGATGATAGGAGGAACAGCTGGATATGGTGACTGGGATGGTACAAGGAAAAGCTGGACATGAATAAAGTGAAAAGGATGGTAGGAGGAAAAGCTGGATGTGGTGACTGGGATGGTAGGAGGAAAAGCTGGATATGGTGACTGGGAAGGTAGGAGGAAAAGCTGGATGTGGTGACTGGGATGGCAGGAGGAAAAGCTAGATGTGCTGACTGAGATGATAGGAGGAATAGCTGGATGTGATGACTGGGATGGCAGGAAGAAAAGCTAGATGTGCTGACTAGGATGGTAGGAGGATCCCCTGAATATGCTGACTTGGATGGTAGGTTGAACAGCTGGATATAGAGAGTGGGATGGTAGGAGGACCAGCTGGATATTTTGACTGAGATGGTGGGAGGAACACCTGAATATGGTGACTAGGATGGTCGGAGGAACAACTGGATGTGCTGTGTGGGATGATAAGAAGAATTGCTGGATGTGTTGAGTAGGATGGTAAGAAAAACAGCTTGATATGGTGACTGGGATGGTGGAAGGAACATCCAAATATGGTGACAAGGATGGAAATAGGAACAACTGGATATGTTGAGTGGGATGATAAAAGGAATAGCTGTATTTGATAACTGGGATGGTAGGAGGAAAAGCAGAATGTGGTAACTGGTATGATGGAAGCAACAGCCGGATATGGTGACTGGGATGGAAGGAGAAAAAGCTGGATAATATGAGTGGGATGGTTGGGGGAAAACCAGGATATGGTGACTGGGATGGTAGGAAGAAAAGCTGGATGTGGTGAATTGGATGATAAAAGGAACAACTGGATATAGTGAGTGGGATGGCAGGAGGAACAACTGCATTTGGTGACTGGGACGGTAGGAGGAACGGTTGCATGTAGTGACTGGCATGGTAGGAGGAAAAGCTGGATGTGGTGACTGGGATGGTAGGAGAACAAGTTGAATATGGTGACTTGGTTGGTATGAGGAACAGCTGGATGTTGTAACTGGGATGGTAAGAGGAAAAGCTGAATGTGGCAACTGGGATAGTAAGAGGAATAACTGGATGTGGTGACTGGCATTGTAAGAGGAACAGCTAAAAGTATTGACTGGGATGTTAGGAGGAACATTTGGGTGTGGTGAGTGGGATGGTAAGAGGAACAGATGAATGAGGTGACTAGGAGGGGAGGAGGAAAACCTGCATGTGGTGACTGGGAAGGTGAGAGCAAAACCTGGAAGTGACTGGGATGGTAGGAGAAACAGCTGTTTGTGGTGACTGGGATGATACGAGAATCAGCTGGATATGGTGACTGGGATGGTAGGACGAAAAGCTGGATATAGTGACTGGAATGATAGGAGGAAGAGCTGGATTTTGTAACTAGGATGGTAAGAGGAACAGCTGGATGTGGTGACCGGGATGGTAGGAGGAACAGTTGAATATGGTGACTTGGATGGTAGGAGGAGCAGCTGGATGTTGTAACTGGAATGGTAAGAGGAACATCTGTATGTTGTGACTGGGATGATACCAGAAACAGCTGGATGTGGTGACTGGGTTATTAGGAGGAAAAGCTGAATATGGTGACTGGGATGATAAGATTAAGACATGGATATAGTGACAAGGATGGTAGGAGGAAGAGATGAATGTGCTGACTTGGATGGTAGGAGAAAAAACATGTATTTGTGACTTAGGTGGTAGGAGGAAAAGTTTGATTTGGTCAGTGGGGTGGTAGGAAGAACAAGCTGTATATGGTAACTGGGCTGCTAGGAGGAACACCTGGATATGGTGATTTGGATGGTAGATGGAATAACTGCACGTGGTGAGTGAGATGGTGTGAGGAACAGCTGGATGTGGTGACTGGTATGGTAGGAGGAACCGCTGCATATGGTGATTGGGATGGTAGAGGAAGAGCTGGATGTGGTGATTGGGAAGGTAGGAGGAACAGCTGGATGTGGTGACCGGGTTGCTAGGAGGAACAACTGTATATGGTTACTGGGGTGGTAGGAGGAACAGCTGGATATGGAGATTGTGATGGTAGGAGTAACAACTGGATTTGGAGAATTGGGTGGCAGGATGAACAACTGGATGTGGTAACTGGAGTGGTAGGAGGAAAAGCTGGATGTGGTGATTGGGAAGGTAAGAAGAAAAGCTTGATATGGTGACTTGGGTGGGAAGAGGTACAACTGGATATGGTAACTGAGGTGGTAGGAGGAATAGCTGGAACTGGTAACTAGGATGGTAGCAGTAATAACTGGATTTGGTGATTTGGGTGGTAGGAGGAACAACTGGATATGGTACCTGGGGTGGTAGGAAGCAAAGCTGGATATGGTGATTGGGAAGGTGAGAAGAAAAACTGGATGTGATGACTGGGATGGTAGGAGGAACAACTGGGTGTAGTGACGGGGATGGTAGAAGTAAAAGCTGGATGTGGTGACTGGGATGGTAGGAGGAACAGTTGAATATGGTGACTTGGATGTTAGGAGGAACAGCTGGATGTAGTGACTATGATGGTAAGAGAAACAGCTGGGTATAGTGACTGGGAAGGTAAGAGGAACGGCTGGATGCAGTGACTGGGATGGTAGGAGGAACAGCTGAATGTGTTGACTTGGATGGTAGGAGAAAAAATGCATTTATGACTTATGTGGTATTAGGAAAAGTTCGATTTGGTGAAGGGGCGGTAGGACGAACACCTTTATGCGGTGACTAGGATGTTAGGAAGAATAACTGGATGTGGTGATTATGATGGCAGATGGAATAGCTGCATGTGGTGACTGAGATGGTAGGAGTAATAGCTGGATGATGTGACTGGGATGGTAGAGGAACAGCTGGATGTAGTGACTGGGAGAGTAGGAGGAAAAGCTGGATGTGGTGACTGGAATGGTAGAAGAAATAGTTGAATATGGTGACTTGGATGGTATAAGGAACAGCTGGATTTTTTAACTGGGATGGTAAGAAGACCAGTTGGATGTGGTAACTGGGATGGTAAGAGGAATAACTGGATAACTGGATGTTGTGACTGGGATTGTAAGAGGAACAGCTAAAAGTATTGACTGGGATTGTAGGAGGAAAAGCTGGGTGTGGTGAATGGGATGGTAAGAGGAACAGCTGAATGGGGTAACTAGGAGAGTAGGAGGAACACCTGCATATGGTGATTGGGAAGATAAGAGCAAAACCTGGAAGTTTTGGCTGGGATGGTAGGAGAAACAGCTGTTTGTGGTGACTGAGATGATACGAGAATCAGATGAATATGGTGACTGGGATGGTAGGAGGAAAAGCTGGATATGGTGACAGGAATGATAGGAGGAAGTGCTGGATGTTGCAACTGGGATGGTAAGAGAAACAGCAGGATGTGGTGACTAGGATGGTAGGAGGAACAGTTGAATATGGTGACTTGGATGCCAGGAGGAACACTTGTATATTGTAACTGGAATGGTAAGAGAATCATTTGGATGTGGTGACTGGGATGATACCAGAAACAACTGGATGTAGTGACTGGGTTAGTAGGAGGAAAAGTTTAATATGGTCACTGAAATGGTAGGATTAAGACATGGATATAGTGAAAAGGATGGTAAGAGGAAGAGCTGAATGTGGTGACTTGGATAGTAGGAGAACAAAATGGATTTGTGACTTAGGTGGTAGGAGGAAAAGATGGATTTCGTAAATGGGGTTGTAGGAAGAACAGCTGTATGTGGTGATTGGGATGTTAAAAGGAATAAATGGATGTGGTGATTGGGATAGTAAATGGAATAGCTGCACGTGGTGACTGAGATGGTAGGAGGAACAGCTGGATGTGGTGACTAGGATGGTAGGAGGAAAAGCTGGATATGGTGACTGGGATGATAAGAGGAAAAGCTGTATGTTTTGACTGGGATGATAGAAGGAACAGCAGGATATGGTGACTTGGATGATAGAAGGAAAAGCTGGATCTGGTGACTAGCATGGTAGGAGGAAAAGCTGAATATGGTAACTTGGATGGTAGGTGGAACAGCTGGATATAGTGACTGGGATGGTAGGAGGATCAGCTGGATATGGTGACTGTAATGGTAAGAGGAACATCTGGATATGGTGACTGGGATGGTGGAAGGAAGAGTTAAATGTGGTGACTATGGTGGAAGGAGGAACAACTGGATGTGTTGACTGGGATAAGAACACCTTTATTTGATAACTGGGATGGTAGGAGAAAATGCTGAATGTGGTGTCTAGGATGATAGGCGAAACAGCTGGATGTGGTGACTGGGATGGTAGGAGGAACAGTTGAATATGGTGACTTGGATGGTAGGAGGAACAGCTGGATGTTGTAACTGGTATTTTAAGAGGAACATCTGGATGTTGTGATTGGGATGATACCAAAAACAGCTGGATGTGGTGACTGGGATAGGAGGAGGAAAAGCTGAATATGGTGACTGGGATGGTAGGAGAAAGACATGAATAAAGTGAAAAGGATGGTAGGAGGAAGAGCTGAATATGCTGACTTGGATGGTAGGAGAAAAAAAAAGGTATTTTTGACTTAGGAGGTAGGAGGAAAAGTTTGATTTGGTCAATGGGGTGGTAGGAAGAACAAGCTGTATATGGTAATTGGGATGCTAGGAGGAACACCTGGATATGGTGACTGGGATGGTAGGAGGAACAGCTGCATATGGTGATTGGGATGGTAGAGGAACAGCTGGATGTGGTAACTGGGAAGGTAGGAGGAACAGCTGGATGTGGTGACTAGGTTGCCAGGAGGAACAACTGGATATGGTTACTGGGGTGGTAGGAGGAACAGCTGGATGTGGTGACTGTGATGGTAGGAGTAACAACTGGATTTGGAGAATTTTTTGGTAGGAGGACCAACTGGGTATGGTAACTGGGGTGGTAGGAGGAACAGCTGGATGTGGTGATTGGGAAGGTAAGAAGAAAAGCTTGATGTGGTGACTTGGGTGGGAAGAGGCACAACTGGATATGGTATCTGGGGTGGTATGAGGAACAGCTGGATGTGGTAACTGGAATAGTAGCAGTAACAACAGGATTTGGTGATTTGGGTGGTAGGAAGAACAACTGGATATGGTAACTGGGGTGGTAGGAGGCAAAGCTGGATGTAGTGATTGGGAAGGTAAGAAGAAAAGCTGCATGTGGCGACTGGGATGGTAGGAGGAACAGCTGGGTGTAGTGACTGGGATGGTAGAAGGAAAAGCTGGATGTGGTGACTGGGATGGTAGGAGGAACAGTTGAATATGGTGACTTGGATGGTAGGAGGAACAGCTAGATGTTGTAACTGGAATGGTAAGAGGAATATCTGGATGTGGTGACTGGGATGATACCAGAAACAACTGGATGTGGTGACTGGGTTATTAGGAGGAAAAGTTAAATATGGTGACTGGGATGGTAGGATTAAGACATGGATATAGTGACAAGGATGGTAGGAGAAAAAAATGGGTTTGTGCCTTAGGTGGTAGGAGGAAAAGTTGGATTTTGTGAATGGGCTGGAAGGAAGAAGAGCTGTATGTGGTGACTGGGATATTAGGAGGAACTAATGGATGTGGTGATTAGGATGGTAGATGGAATAGCTGCACGTGGTGACTGAGAAGGTAGGTAGGAGGAATAGCTGGATGTGTTGACTGGGGTGGTAGGAGGAAAAGCTGCATATGTTGATTGGGATGGTAGAGGAACAGCTGGATATGGTGACTGGGAACGTAGGAGGAACAGCTGGAGGTGGTGATAGGGTTGGTAGGAGGAACAGCTAAATATGGTAACTGAGGTGGTAGGAGGAACAGCTGCATATGGTGACTGGGATGGTAGGAGTAACAACTGGATGTGGTGACCTGGGTGGCAGGAGGAACAACTGGATATGGTAACTAGGGTGGTAGGAGGAACAGCTGTATGTGGAGATTGGGAAGGTAAAAAAAAAGCTGGATGTGGTGACTGGGTTGGTAAGAGAAACAACTTGATATGGTGTCTGGGGTGGTAGGAGGAACAGCTAGATGTGGTGACTGGGATGGTAGGAGTAACAACTGGATGTGGTGACTTGGGTGGTAGGCGGAACAACTGGATATGATAACTGGGGTGGTAGGAGGAAAAGTTGGATGTGGTGATTGGGAAGGTAAGAAGGAAAGCTGAATGGTAGAAGGAACAGCTGGATGTAGTGAATGGGATGGTAGGAGGAAAAGCTGGATTTGGTGACTGGGATGGTAGGAGGAACAGTTGAATGTAGTGACTTAGATGCTAGGAGGAGCAGCTAGATGTAATGACTAATATGGTATGAGAAATAGCTGGTTATAGTGACTGGGATGGTAAGAGAAACAGCTGTATATAGTGACAGGGATGGTAGGAGGAACAGCTGAATGTGGTGATTGGGATGGTAGGAGGAACAGCTGCATATGGTGATTGGGATGGTAGAGGAACAGCTGGATGTGGTGACTGGGAGGGTAGGAGGAACAGCTGGATTTGGTGACTGGTTTGGTAGGAGTAACAACTGGATATGGTAACTGAGGTGGTACGAGGAACAACTGGATATGGTGTCTGGGATGTTAGGAGTAAGAACTGGATGTGGTGACTTGGGTGGTAGGAGGAACAAATGGATATGGTAACTGGGGTGGTAGGAGGAGCAGCTGGATATAGTGATTGGGAAGGAAAAAAGAAAAGCTGAAGGTGGTGACTGGGGTGGTAAGAGAGACAACTTGATATGGTAACTGGGTTGATAGGAGGAGCAGCTAGATGTGGTGACTGGGATGGTAGGTGTAACAACTGGATGTGGTGACTTGGGTAATAGGAGGAACAACTGGATATGGTAACTGGGGTGGTAGGAGAAAAAACTAGATGTAGTAATTGGGAAGGTAAGAAGAAAAGCTGGATGTGGTAACTAGAATGGTCGGAGGAACAGCTGGATGTAGTGATTGGGATGGTAGGAGGAAAAGTTGGATGTGCTGACAGGGATGGTAGGAGGAACAGTTGAATATAGTGACTTGGATGTTAAGAGGAACAGCTGGATGTAGTACTGGTATGGTAAAAGAAATAGCTGGTTATAGTGACTGGGGTGGTAAGAGGAACAGATGGATGTGGTAACAGGGATGGTAGGAGGAACAGCTGAATGTTGTGACTAGGATGATAAGAGGAGAAACTGGATTTGGTGACTAGGATGGTAGGAGGAAAAACTGGATATGGTGACTGGGATGGCAGTGGGAAAAACTGAATGTTTCGACTGGGATGATAGAAAGAACAGCAGGATATGGTGACTGGGATAAAATAAGGAAAAACTGGATGTGGTGACTAGGATGGTAGGAGGAAGGGATGAATATGGTGACCTGGATGGTAGGTGGAACAGCTCGATGTAGAGACTGGGATGGTAGGAGGAACAGCTGTATGTGGTGACTGGGATGACGGAAGGAACACGTGATTATGGTGACTTCGATGGTCGGAAGAACATCTGGATGTGTTGACTGGGATGATAAGACGAAAAGCTGGATGTGGTGACTGGAATGGTAAGAGGAAAAGCTGGATGTGTTGAATTGGATGGTGGAAGGAACAGCTGAATATGGTGACTGGGATGGATGGAGGAACAACTGGATATGTTGATTGGGATGGTAAGAGAAACTCCTGGATTTGATAACTTGGATGGTAGGAGAAAATGCTAAAGGTGGTGTCTAGAATGATAGGCGAAACAGTTGGATGTGGTGACTGGGATGGTAGAGGAAGAGCTGGATGTAGTGACTGCGATTGTAGGAGGAAAAGCTGGATATGGTGACTGGGGTGGTAAAAGAAACAGTTGAATATGGTGACTTGCATGGTATGAGGAACAGCTGGATGTTGTAACTGGGATGGTAAAAGGACCAGCTGGATGTGGCAACTGGGATGGTTAGAGGAATAACTGGATATAGTGACTGGGACTGTATTGACTGGGATGATAGGAGGAACAGCTGGGTTTGGTGAATAGGATGGTAAGAGGAACAGCTGAATGGGGTGACTAGGAGGGTAGGAGGAACACCTGCATGTGGTGACTGGGAAGGTAAGAGTAAAAGCTGGAAGTAGTGACTGGGATGGTAGAAGAAACAGTTGCTTGTGGTGACTGGAAAGATACGAGAATGAGCTGCATATGGTGACTGGGACAGTAGGAGGAAAAGCTGGATATGGTGACTGGAATGATAGGAGAAAGTGCTGGATGTTGTAACTGGGATGGTAAGAGGAACAGCTGGATGTGGTGACTGGGATGGTAGGAGGAACAGTTGAATATGGTGACTTGGACGGTAGGAAGAACAGCTGGATATTGTAATTTGAGTGGTAAGAGGAACATCTGGATTTGGTGACTGGGATGATACCAGAAACAGCTGGATGTAGTGACTGCGTCAGTAGGAGGAAAAGTTGAATATGGTGCCTGGGATGGTATTATTAAGACATGGATATAGTGACAAGGATGGTAGGAGGAAGAGCTGAATGTGGTGACTTGGATAGTAGGAGAAAAAATGGATTTGAGACTTAGGTGATAGGAGGAAAAGTCGGATTTGGTGAATTGAGTGGTAGGAAGAACAGCTGTATGTGGTGACTGGGATGTTAGGAAGAATAAATGGATGTGGTGATTGGGATGGTAGATGGAATAACTGCACGTGGTGACTGAGATGGTAGGAGGAACAGCTGGATGTGGTTACTGGGATGGTAAGAGGAACAGCTGCATATGGTGATTAGGATGGTAGAGGAACAGCTTGATGTGGTGACTGGGAACGTAGGAGGAACAGCTGGATGTGATGACTGGGTTGGTAAAAGGAACAACTGGATATGGTAAATGAGGTGGTAGGAGGAACAGCTGCATATGGTGACTGGGATGGTAGGAGTAACAACTGCATGTGGTGACTTGGGTGGTAGGAGGAACAACTGGATATGGTAACTGGGGTGGTAGGATGAACAGGTGGATGTGGTGACTGGGATGGTAGGAGTAACACCTTGATGTGGTGATTTGGGTGGTAGGAGGAACAACTGGATATGGTAACTGGGGTGGTAGGAGGAAAAGTTGGATGTGGTGATTGGGAAGGTAAGAAGAAAAGCTGGATATGGTGACTAGAATGGTAGGAGGAACAGCTGGATATAGTCAATGGGATGGTATGAGGAAAAGCTGGATTTGGTGATTAGGATGGCAGGAGGAGCAGTTGAATATAGTGACTTGGATGTTAGGAGGAACAGCTGGATGTAGTGATTGGTATGGTAAGAGAAATAGCTGGTTATAGTGACTGGGATAGTAAGAGAAACAACTGTGGTGACAGGGATGATAGGAGGAGCAGCTGCATATGGTGATTGGGATGGCAAAGGAACAGCTGGATGTGGTGACTGGGAAGGTAGGAGGAACTGCTGGATATGGTGACTGGGTTGGTAGGAGTAACACTGGATGTGGTGACTTGGGTGGTAGGAGGAACAGCTGGATATGGTAACTGGGGTGGTAGGAAGAACAGCTGGATGTGGTGATTGGGAAAGTAAGAAGAAAAGCTGGATATGGTGACTGGGGTGGTAGGAGAGACAACTTGATATGGTAACTTTGTTGCTACGAGGAACAGCTGGATGTGGTGACTGGGATGGTAGGAGTAACAACTGATGTCGTGACTTTGGTAATAGGAGGTACAACTGGATATGGTAATTGGGGTGGTAAGAGGAAAAGCTAGATGTGGTGATTGGGATGGTAAGAAGAAAAGCTTGATAAGGTGACTAGAATGGTAGGAGGAACAGCTGGATGTAGTGTCTGGGATGGTAGAGGGAAAAGCTGGGTGTGGTGACTGGGATGGCAGGAGGAGCAGTTGAATGTGGTGACTAGAATGATAAGAGGAAAAGCTGGATGTCTTGACTAGGATGTTACGAGGAAAAACTGGATATGGTGACTGGGATGGCAGTAGGAAAAGCTGTATGTTTTGACTAGGATGATAGAAAGAACAGCTGGATATGATGACTGGGATCATATGAGTTAAACCTGGATGTGGCGACTATGATGGTAGGAGGAACATCTGAATATGGTGACTTGGATGGTAGGTGGAACAGCTGGATGTAGAGACTAGGATGGTAGGAGGAACAGCTATATGTGGTGACTGGGATGATGGAAGGAACACCTGATTATGGTGACTACGATGGTCGGAGGAACATCTGGATGTGTTGACTGGGAAGATAAGAGGAACAGCTGGATCTGATGACTGGAATGGTAAAAGGAAATGCTGGATGTGGTGACTTGGATGGTGGAAGGAACAGCTGAATGTGGTGACTAGGATGGAAGGAGGAACAACTAGATGTTGATTAGGATGATAAAAGGAACTCCTGGATTTGATAACTGGGATGGTAGGAGAAAATGCTGAATGTGGTATCTAGAATGATGGTAGGAGGAACAGTTGAATATGGTGACTTGGATGGTAGGGGGAACAGCTGGATGTTATAACTGGGATGGTAAGAGGAACATCTGGATGTGGTGACTGGGATGATACCAGAAACAGCTGGTTATGGTGACTGGGATAGGAGGAGGAAAAGCTGAATATGGTGACTGGGATGGTAGGAGGAAGACATGGATAAAGTGACAAGGATGGTAGGAGGAAGAGCTGAATGTGTTGACTTGGATGGTAGGAGAAAAAATGGATTTTTGACTTAGGTGGTATTAGGAAAAGTTCGATTTGGTGAATGGGGTAGTAGGAGGAACACCTCTATGCGGTGACTGGGACTTTAGGAAGAACAACTGGATGTGGTGATTGGGATGGTAGATGGAATAGCTGAACGTGGTGACTGAGGTGGTAGGAGGAACAACTGGATATGGTAACTGGGGTGGTAGGAGGAACAGCTGGATGTGGAGATTGGAAAAGTAAAAAGAAGAGCTGGATTTGGTGAATGGGGTGGAAAAAAAAAAACAATAGATATGGTAAATGGGGTGGCAGGAGGAACAGCTGGATGTGGTGACTGGGATGGTAGGAGTAACAACTGGATTTGGTGACTTGGATAGTAGGAGGAACAACTGGATATGGTAACTGGGGTGGCAGAAGGAAAAGCTGAATGTGGTGACTGGGATGGTAGGAGGAAAACCTGCATGTGGTGACTCTGACGGTAAAAGGAAAGCCTGGATGTAGTGACTGGGATGGTAGGAGAAATAGTTGTATGTGGTGACTGTGATGATAGGAGGAAAAGCTGGATATGGTGATTGGTATGATAGGAGGAAAACCTGAATATGGTGACTGGGATGGTAGAAGAAAAAGCTGAATGTGGTGACTAGGATGGTAGGAGGAAAAGCTGGGTATGGTGACTGGGATTGTAGGAAGAAAAGCTGGATTTGGTGACCGGGATGGTAGGAGGAACAGGTAGATGTGCTTACTGGGAAGATAGGAGGAACAGCTGGGTGTGATGAATGGGATGGTAGGAGGAACAGCTGAATGTGGTGACTGTGATGATAGGATGAAAAGCTTGATTTGATGACTAGGACGGTAAGAGGATTAGCTGAATACGATGACTTGGATGGTAGGATGAACAGCTGGATGTAGAGGCTGCGATGGTAGGAGGAACAGCTGGATTTGGTGACTGAGATGGTGGAATAAACACCTGAATATGGTGACTAGGAAGGTCAGAGGAAAAACTGGGTGTGTTGACTAGGATGATAAGACGAACAGCTGGATGTGGTGACTATTATGGTAAGAAGAACAGCTTGATGTGGTGACTAGGATGGTGGAAGGAACAGCGGAATGTGGTGACAATGATGGAAGAAGGAACAACTGGATGTATTGACTGGGATGATAAGAGGTATAGGTGGATTTGATAATTGGGATGGAAGGAGGAAAAGCTAAATGTCGTGACTGGGATGATAGGTGGAACAGATGGATGTGGTGACTGGGATGGTAGATGGAATAGCTGCACGTGGTGACTGGGATCGTAGGAGTAACAGCTGGGTGTGGTGACTGGGATGGTAGGAGGAACAGCTGCATATGGTGACTGGGATGGTAGAAGAATAGCTAGAGTGGTGACTGGGAAGGTAGGAAGAACAGCTGGATGCGGTGACTGGGATAAAACCAGAAACAGCAGGATGTGGTGACTAGGATAGTAGGAGGAAAAGCTGAATATGGTGACTGGGATGGTAGGAGGAAGACATGGATATAGTGACAAGGATGGTAGGAGGAAGAGGTGAACGTGGTGACTTGGAAAGTAGGAGGAAAAAATGGAGTTTTGACTTTGGTGGTAGGAGGAAAAGTTCGATTTGGTGAATGGAGTGGTAGGAGGAACAGCTGTATGTGCTGACTGAGATTGATAGGAGGAATAGCTGGATGTGGTGACTGGGTTGGTAGGAGGAGCAGCTGCATATGGTGACTGGGATGGTAAAGGAACAGCTGGATGTGGTGACTGAGGTGGTAGGAAGAACAACAGGATATGATAACTGGGGTGGTAGGAGGAACAGCTGGATGTGGTGATTGGGAAGGTAAGAAGAAAGTCTGGATGTGGTGACTAGGGTGGTAGGAGGAAAAGCTAGATGTGGTGTCTGGGATGGTAGGAGTAACAATTGATGTAGTGACATGGATGGTAGGAGGAACAACTGGATGTGGTAACTGGGGTGGTAGGAAGAACAGCTGGATGTGGTGATTGAGAAGGTAAGAAGAACAGCTGGTTGTGGTGACTGAGGTGGTAGGAGGATCAGCTGGATATGGTAACTGGGATGGTAGGAGGAACAGTTGAATTTGGTGATTGGGAAGGTAAAAAGAACAGATGGATGTGGTGATTGGGATGGTAGGAGAAACAGCTGGATGTAGTGACTGGGGTGGTAGGAGGGAAAGATAGATATGGTTACTGGGATGGTAGGAGGAATAGCTGATTTTGTTGACTTGGATGGTAAGAGGAACAACTGGATGTAGTGACTGGGATAGTAGGAGGAAAAGCTGGATGTGGTGACTGAGATGGTAGGATGAGAAGTTGAATATGGTGACTTGGATGGTAGAAGTAACAGCTGGATGTTGTGATTCTGATGGTAAGAGGAACATCAGAATATGGTGAATGGGATGGTAAGAGGAACAGCTGGATGTGGTAACTGGGGTGGTAGGATTAACGGCTGGATGTGGTGACTGGGATGGTAGGAGGAACAGCTGAATGTGGTTATAAGGATGGGAGGAGGAAAACCTGCATGTAGTGGCTGTGATGGTAAAAGGAAAGCCTGGATGTAGTGACTGGGATGGTAGAAAAAATAGCTGTATGTGGTGACGGATGATAGAAAGAAAAGCTGGATGTGGTGACTTGGGTTGTAAGAGGAAAAGCTGAATATGGTGACTGGGATTGTAGGAAGAAAAGCTGGATGTGGTGACTGGGATGGTAGGAGGAAAAGGTAGATATGCTGACTGGGATGATAGGAGGAACAGCTCTATGTGTTGACTGGGATGGTAGGAGGAAAAGCTGAATATGTTGACTGCAATAATAGGATGAAAAGCTGGATGTGGTAACTAGGATGGTAAGAGGATTAGCTGAATATGGTGACTTGAATGGTAAGCTGAACAGCTGGATGTAGAGGCTGGGATGGTAGGAAGAACAGCTGGATGTGGTGACTGCGATTGTGGAAGGAACACATGAATATGGTGACTAAGGTGGTCGGAGGAAAAACTGGATTTATTGACTGGGATGATAAGAGGAACAGCTGAATGTGGTGACTGGTATGGTAAGAGGAACAGCTTGATGTGGTGACTGGGATGATGGACGGAACAGCGGAATGTGGTGACAAGGATGGAAGGAGGAACAACTGAATGTGTTGACTGGGATGATAAGAGGAATAGCTGGATTTGATAACTGGGATGGAAGGAGGAAAAGCTGAATGTGGTGACTGGGATGATACGAGGAACAGCTAGATATGGTGACTGGGATGGTGGGAAGAAGATCTGGATATGGTGACCTGGATGGTAGGAGGAAGTGCTGGATGTAGTGAATTAGGTGGTAAAAGGAAACACTGGATATGGAGAGTGTGGTGGTAGGAGGGAAAGCTGGATATGGTGACTGGAATGGTAGGAGGAACAGCTGGATATAGTGACTGGGATGGTAGGACGAAAAGTTCGATGTGGTGATTGGGATGATATAACGAGCAGCTGCATGTGGTGACTAGGATGATAGGAGGAACAGCTGGGTGTGGTGACTGGGATGGTAGGGGAACAGCTGAATGCTGTGAGTGGGATGGTAGGAGGAACACCTTCATGTGGTGACTGGGATGGTAAGAGGAAGTGTTGAATATGGTGATTTGGATGGTAGGAGGAAAAGCTGGATGTAATGATAATTAATAATGATTATAATACTGACAATAATTCATGGTTTATTTGCCAAGAAAGTTACAAATATATGCACTGATATATTATAACACGTTGACTTGGCTCACAATAATTTCGAAATAGTTAACAATTTCAAGGAAAATTAAGTCTAAAAATCATGTAACAGATATGTTTCTTTAAGATAAAAATATAATAGAAGTTAAGATCAAGATAAAAAACATGAAATATCAGTGCTAACCTAAGACAATACATACTCAGAGGTTAAAATCAAGATTGAAAACATGAAATTAAGGTCTTCCTAAAACAATAAATACTAAACAAACATGCGTTAGCTTCAACATTATGTACATTAGGCAGTTTGATTGTGTGTAGTTATAATATATGGTATGTTGGAGTGTTTATAGCGGGAAGAGCGGCAACGCACAGCTTGTAACAGCGCCCCGCCCCGCCGCGCGTCCCTGCCCTGCACCTCGCGTAAAAAGGGCGGCAATAGTGATTTGTGTTTTGTGGAGCTCATCAGATTCTTTCCAAATTTCAGCGCTAATTCATTTCGTCTTTCAAACAGGCTTTTTGTATTTAAAACTGACATTACGCTATTGTAAGTAGTGTACTGACCACCAAGGATAATCCTAAACGCTCTCTTTCGTAGACGTTCCAAGGTATCGTGTTGCGCCTGCGTCAGTCCTGGATGCCAAACAGGTGCAGCATACTCAAGTGTGCTGCGAATATACTATGTGTACAGCTGAAATAATGTTTGTTTACTAAAATCAAATTGACGTGCACGGTATAAAATAAACACCTATTGGCTTTGTTAACTGGGATGGTAAGAGGAACAAATGAATGTGGTAGCTAGGGTTGTATGAGGAACAGCTGGATATGGTGACTATGAAGGTAAGAAGAACAGCTGGATGTGGTGACTGGGATGATACCAGAAACAGCAGGATGTGATGACTGGGATAGTAGGAGGAAAGGCTTAATATGGTGAGTGGGATGGTAGGATATTGTGACAAGATTAGTAGGAGGAAGAGATGAACGTGGTGACTTGGATGGTAGGAGGAAAAAATGGAGTGTTGACTTAGGTGGTAGGAGGAAAAGTTCGATTTGGTGAATGGGGTGGTAGGAGGAACAGCTGCATTTGGTGACTGGGATGGTAGAGGAACAGCTGCATGTGGTGACTGGGAAGGTAGGAGGAACAGCTGGATGTGGTGACTGGTGTGGTAGGAAGAACAACAGGATATGGTAACTGGGGTGGTAGGAGGAACAGCTGGATGTGGTGATTGGGAAGGTAAGAAGAAAATCTGGATGTGGTGACTCGGGTGGTAGGAGGAACAGCTGGATGTGGTGTCTGGGATGATAGGAGTAACAACTGGATGTGGTGACTTGGGTGGTAGGAGGAACAGCTGGATGTGGTGTCTGGGATGGTAGGAGTAACAACTAGATGTGGTGACTGGGATGGTGGAAGGAACACCTGATTATGGTGACTAAGAAAGGTCGGAGGAACATCTGGATATTTTGATTGGAATGATAAGCGGAACAACTTGATGTGGTGACTGGAATGGTAAGAGGAACCGCTGAATGTGGTGACTTGGATGGTATGAGGAAAAGCTGGATAATGTGACTGGGATGGTAGGAGGAAGAGCAAGATATGGTGACTGGGATGGTAGGAAGAAGAGCAGGATGTGGTGACTGAGATGGTAGGAGGAAGTGCTGGATGTGGTGAATTGGGTGGTAAAAGGAACAACTGGATATGGTGAGTGGGATGGTAGGAGGAACAGCTGGATACGGTTACTGGAGATGGTAGGAGGAACAGCTGGATGTAGTGACTGGGACTGTAGAAGGGAAAGCTGGATGTGGTGACTGGGATGGTAGGACGAACAGCTGGTTCTGGTGACTGTAATGATAGGAGGAACAGCTGGAAGGTTTGATTGGGATGGCAGAAGGAACAGCTTGATGTGGTGTTTGGGAAAGTAAGAAGAAAAGCTGGATGTGGTGACTGGGGTGGTAAGAGGAACAACTGGATATGGTAACTGGGGTAGTAGGAGGAACAGCTGAATGTAGTGATTGGGAAGGTAAGTTGAACAGCTGGATGTGGTGACTGGGATGGTAGGAGGAACAGCTGTATGTAGTGACTGGGATGGTAGGAGGAAAAGTTGGATATGGTGACTGGGATGGTAGAAGGAACAGTTGAATATGGTGACTTGGATGTTAGGAGGAACAGCTGGATGTTTTAACTGGGATGGTAAGGGAAACAGCTGGGTATAGTGACTGGGATGGTAGGAGGAACAGCTTCATGTCGTGACTGGGTAGGTACGAGGAACATCTGGATGTGGTGATTGGAATGGTATGAGGAAAAGCTGGATATGGTGACTGGGATGGTAGGAGGAAGAGCAGGATATGGTGACTTGGATGGTGGGAAGAAGAGCTGGATGTGGTGACTGGGAAGGTAGGAGGAAGTGCTGAATGTGGTCAATTGGGTGGTAAAAGGAAGAACTGGATATTTTGAGTGGGGTGGTAGGAGGAACAGCTGGATATGGTGACTGGGATGGTAGGAGGAACAGCTTGATGTAGTGACTGGGATAGTAGAAGGAAAACCTGGATGTGGTGACTGGGATGATAGGAAGAACAGCTGGATCTGTTAACTGGGATGGTAGGAGTAACAGCTGGATGGTGTGACTGGGATGGTAGGAGGAACAGCTGGATGTGATGAATGGGATAATAGGAGGAAGAGCTGGATGTGATGATTAGGATGGTAGGAGGAACAGCTGAATGTGGTAACTGTAATGATAGGAGGAAGAGCTGGATGTGGTGATTGGGATGGTAGGATTAAGGGCTGCATGTGGTGACTGGGATGATAGGAGGAACGGCTGGGTGTGGTGAGTGGGATGGTAGGGGAACAGCTGAATGTTGTGAGTGTTATGTTAGGAGGAACATCTTCATATGGTGACTGTTATGGTAAGAGCAGCAGCTGGATGTAGTGACTGAGATGGTAGGAGGAACTGCTGAATATGATGACTTGGATGGTAGGATTAACACCTGGATGTTGTAACTGGGATGGTAAGAGGAGTAACTGGATGTGGTAACTGGGGTGGTAGGAGAAACTGCTGTATATGGTGCTGGGAAGGTAAGAAGAACAGCTGGATGTGGTGACTGGGATGATACCAGAAACAGCTGGATATGGTGACTGGGATAGTAGGAGGAAAAGCTGGATATGGTGACTGGGATGGTAGGAGGAAGACATGGATATAGTGACAAGGATGGTAGGAGGAAGAGCTTAGTGTGGTAACTTGGATGGTAAGAGGAAAAAATGGAGTTTTACCTTAGGTGGTGTGCTGGGTTACTGTGCCCAGTACTGCTTCATCTGAAGGATTGAAGGAAAGACTGTAGGTCCTTTGAATCTCTGGGTTTATTACAGTACAGGCCGGCATGCCAGCTAGGAATGGTTCGACCTTTCCCATGCTGACTCCAAAAGACAATGGATGTTGAGACTGGGATGGTATGAGGAACAGGTGGATGTGGCGACTGGGATGATGGAAGGATCACCTGAATGTGGTGACTAGGATGGTCGGAGGAACATCTGGATGTGTTGACTGGGATGATAAGAGGAACAGCTGGATATGGTAACTGGAATGGTAACAGGAACAGCTGGGTGTGATGACTGGGATGGTGGAAGTAACAGCTGAATTTGGTGACTAGGATGGAAGGAGAAACAACTGGATGTGTTGACTGGGATGATAAGAGGAAAACCTTGACTTGGTAACTGGGATGTTAGGAGAAAAAGCTAAATGTGGTGACTAGGAAGATGGGCGGAACAGCTGATGTGGTGACTGGGATGGTAGGTGGAACAGCTACATGTGGTAATTAGGTTGGTAGGAGGAACAGCTGGATATGGTGAATGGGATAGTATGAAGAAAAGTTGGATAATGTGACTGTGATGGAAGGAGGAAGAGCAGGATATGGTGACCGGGATGGTAGGGAAAAGGAGCTGGATGTGGTGACTGGGATCGTAGAAGGAAGTGCTGGATGTGGGAAATTGGGAGGAACAACTGGATGTGGTGAATGGGGTGGTAGGAGGAACAGCTGGATGTGGTGAGTGGGATGGTAGGAGGAACAGCTGGATGTAGTGACTAGGATAGTAAAGGAGAAGCTGGATGTTGTGACAGGGATGGTAGGATGAAAAGCTGGATCTGGTAACTGGGATGGTAGGAGTAACAGATGGATGGTATGACTGAGATGGTATGAAGAACAGCTGGATTTGGTGAATAGGATGGTAGGAGGAACAGCTGAATGGGGTGACTGGGATGATAGGAGGAAAAGCTGGATGTGGTGACTAGAATGGTTAAGGAACAGCTAAATATGGTGATCTGGATAGTAGGGGGAACAGCTGGATGTTGTGACTGGGATGGTATGAAGAACAGCTGGATGTGGTGACTGGGATGGTAGGAGGAACAGCTGGATGTGGTGACTAGGATGGTAGGAGGAACAACTAAATGTAGTGACTTTGATGGTAGGAAGAACGTCTGGATATGGTGACTGGGATGGTAGTTGGAGCAGCTGAATGTGGTGATTAGGATGTTAGGAGATTTAGTTGGAGATGTTGACTGGGATGATAAAAGGAACAGCTTTATGTGATGAATAGGATAATAGGTGGAACAACTTAATATGGTGCCTAAGATGATAGGAGGAACATCTGGATGTGGTGACGGATGGTAGGAGGAACAGCTGCATGTGGTGAGTGAGTCTGTAGGAGGAGCAGCTGGATATGGTGACTGAGATGGTATGATTAAAAGCTGGATATGGTGATTGGAATGGTAGGAGGAACAGCTGGATATTGTGACTGGGATGGTAGGAAGAAGAGCTGGATGTGGTGACTGGGATTGTAGGAGGAAGCGCTGGATGTGATGAATTGGGAAGTAAAATAAAAAAGTGCATATGGAGAAAGGGGTGGTAGGAGAAACAGTTGGATGTAATGACGGGGATGGTACGAGGAAAAATTGGATGTGGTGACTGGGATGGCAGGAGGAACAGCTGAATATGGTGACTTGGATGGTATGAGGAACAGCTTGGTATGGTGACTGGGATGGTAAGAGGAACAGCTGGATATGGTGACTGGGATGATAGGAGGAAAAGTCTGGATGTGGTGATTAGAATGGTAGGAAGAACAGCTGAATATGGTGACTTGGATGGTAAGTGGAACAGCTGGATGTAGACACTGGGATGGTAGGAGGAACAGCTGGATGTGGCGAATGGAATGGTGGAAGGAACACCTCAGCGTGGTGACTAGGATGGTCGGAGGAACATCTGGATGTGTTGACTGGGATGATAAGAGGAACAGCTGGATATGGTGACCGGAATGGTAACAGGAACAGCTGAATGTGGTGACTGGGATGATGGTAGGAACAGCTGAATGTTGTGACTAGGATGGAAGAAGGAACAACTGGATGTGTTGACTGGGATGATAAGAGGAAAACCTTGATTTGGTAATTGGGATGTTAGGAGAAAAAGCTGAATGTGGTGACTAGGATGATGGGCGGAACAGCTGGATGTGGTGACTGGAGTGGTAGGTGGAACAGCTGCATTTGGTGAATAGGTTGGTAGGAGGATCAGCTGGATATAGTGACTGGGATGGTATAAGGAAAAGCTGGATAATGTGACTGATTTTGGGAGGAAGAGTAGGATATGGTGAATGGGATGGTAGGAAGAAGAGCTTGATGTGGTGACTGGGATGGTAGGAGAAAATGCTGAATGTGGTGAATTGGGTGGTAAAAGGAACAACTGGATTTGGTGAATGGGATGGTAGGAGGAACAGTTGGATATAGTGACTGGGATAGTAGAAGGAAAAGCTGGATGTCGTGACTGGGATGGTAGGAGAAACGGCTGGATCTGGTGACTGGGATGATAGGAGGAACAGCTGGATGTGGTGAATGGGATGGTAGAAGGAACAGTTGAATGGGGTGACTAGAAGGGTAGGAGGAACACCTGTATGTTGTGACTGAGAAGGTAAGAGGAAAACCTGGAATGATAGGAGAAAAATCTTTTGTGGTGAATGGGATGATACGAGGAACAGCTGTATGAGGTGATTGAGATGTAAGGAGGAACAACATGATGTGGTGATTGAGATGGTATATAGAATAGCTGCACGTGGTGACTGAGAAGGTAGGAGGAACAGCTGCGTATGGTGACTGGGTTAGTAGGAGGAACAGCTGCATATGATGACTGGGATGGTAGAAAGACAGCTGGATGTGGTGACTGGGAAGGTAGGAGAAAAAGCTGGATGTGGTGACTTGGATGGTAGGAGGAGCAATTGAATATGGTTACTTGGATGGTAGGAGGAACAGCTTCATGTTGTAACTGGGATGTTAAGAGGAACAGCTGGATGTAGTGATAGGAATGGTAAGAGGAACAGCTGAATGTGGTGGCTGGGATGCTAGGATGAACACCTGAGTGTGGTGTGTAGGATGGTTGAGGGAACACCTATTAGTGGTGACTGGGACGGTAAGAACAAATCCTGGATGTATTGACTGGGATGGTAGGAGAAACAGCTGTATATTGTGATTGGGATGATACGAGAAAATGCTGGATATGGTGAATGGGATGGTAAGAGGAAAAGCTGGATGTGGTGACTAATATGGTTGAAGGAACAGCTGAATATGTTGACCTGGATAGTAAGGGAACAGCTGGATGCTGTGACTTGGATGGTATGAGGAACAGCTAGATGTAGTGACTTTGTTGGTAGTCAGAACATCTGGATGTTGTGACTGGGATGGTAGGAGGAACAGCTGAATGTGGTGACTAGGATGTTAGGAGGAACAGTTGGGGATGTTGACTGGGATGATAAGAGGAAGAGTTTTAAGTGATCATTGTGATGGTAGGAGGAACAGCTTAATATAGTGCCTAGGATGATAGGAGGAACATCTGGATGTGGTGACTTGGATGGTAGGAGAAACACCTGCATGTGGTGAGTGAGTTTGTAGGAGGAACAGCTGGATATGGTGATTGGAACGGTAGGAGGAATAGCTGGATATTGTGACTGGGATGGTAGGAACAAGAACTGGATGTGGTGACTGGGATGGTAGGAGGAGGGGCTGGATGTGGTGAATTGGGTAGTAAAAGAAACAAATGGATGTGGTGATAGGGGTGGTAGGAGAAACAGCTGGATGTAGTGACGGGGATGGTAGGAGGAAAAGCTGGATGTGTTGACTGGGGTGGCAGGAGGAACAGCTGAATGTGGTGACTTGGATGGTAGGAGGAACAGCTGGATGTTGTGACTGGGATGGTAAGAGAAATAACTGGGTATAGTGACTGGGATGGTAAGAGGAACAGCTAGATGTGGTAACTAGAAAAGTAAGTGGAGCACTTGAATGTGGTGATTAGGATGATAGGAGGGAAATCTGGATACGGTGACTGGGATGGTAGGAGGAATAGCTGTATGTTGTAACTGGAATTATAGAAGGAACCGCTGGATGTGGTGACTGGGATGATAGGAGGAAAAGTTGGATTTGATGACTAGAATGATAGGAGGAACAGCTGAATATGGTGACTTGGATGATAGGTGGAACAGCTGGATGTAGACACTGGGATGGTAGGAGGAACAGCTGGATGTGGCGACTGGGATGGTGGACGGAACACCTCAATATGGTGACTAGGATGGTCGGAGGAACATCTGGATGTGTTGACTGGGATGATAAGAGGAAAAGCTGGATATCGTGACTGGAATGGTAACAGGAACAGCTGGATGTGGTGACTGGGATGGTGGATGGAACAGCTGAATGTGGTGACTAGGATGGAAGGAGGAACAACTGGATGTGTTGACTTGGATGAGAAGAGGAAAACCTGGACTTGGTAACTGGGATGTTAGGAGAAAAAGCTGAATGTGGTGACTAGGATGATGGGCGGAACAGCTGGATGTGGTGATTGGGATGGTAGGTGGAAGAACTGCATGTGGTGATTGGGTTGGTAAAAGGAACAGCTGGATGTGGTGACTGGGATAGTATGAGGAAAAGCTGGATAATGTGACTGGGATGGTAGGAGGAAGAGCAGGATATCTTGACTGGAATGGTAGGAAGAGCTGGATGTGGTGACTGGAATGGTAGGAGGAAAAGCTGGATGTGGTGAATTGGGTGGTAAAAGGAACAACTGAATATGGTGAGTGAGGTGGTAGAAGGAATATCTGGATGTGGTGACTGGGATGGTAGGAGGAACAGCTGGATGTAGTGACTGGGATAGTAGATGGAAAAGCTGGATGTTGTGACTAGGATGGTAGGAGGAACAGCTGGGTCTTGTGACTGGGATGGTAGGAGGAACAGATTGGTGGTGTGACTGGGATGGTAGGAGGACCAGCTGGATTTGGTAAATGGGATGGTAGGAGGAACAGCTGAATAGGGTGACTAGGAGGGTAGGAGAAACACCTGTATGTGGTGACTGGGAAGGTAAAAGCAAAACCTGGAAGTAGTGTCTGGGATGGTAGGAGAAAAGGCTTTTTTGTGGTGAATGAGATGATACGAGAAACAGCTGGTTGTAGTGACTGGGATGGTAGAAGGAAAAGCTGGATATGGTGACCGGGATGATAGGAGGAACACCTGGATGTGGTGACTGGGATGATAGGAGGAACAGGTGGTTGTGGTGACTGGGATGGTAGAAGGAAAAGATGGATATGGTGACCGGGATGATAAGAGGAACAGCTGGATGTGGTGCCTGGGATGGTACGAGGAAAAGCTGGATCTTTTTTATTATGATGGTAGGAGGAACAGCTGAATGTTGTGACTGGGATGATAGGAGGAAGAGCTGGATGTGGTGATTGGGATGATAGGGGAACAGCTAAATGTTGTGAGTGGGATGGTAGGAGGAACACCTTCATGTGGTGACTGGTATGGTAAGAGCAACACCCGGAAGTATTGAGTGGGATGGTAGGAGGAAATGCTGAATATAGTGACTTGGATAGTATAAGGAACAGTTGAATATGGTGACTGGGATGGTAGGAGGAACAGCTGGATGTTGTAACTGGGATGGTAAGAGGAACAACTGGATGTGGTAACTGGGGTGTTAGAAAGAACAGCTGGATATATTGACTGGGAAGGTAAGAACAACTGCTGGATATGATGATTGGCATGATACCAGAAACAGCTGGATGTGGTGACTGGGATAGTAGAAGGACAAGCAGAATATGGTGACTGGGTTGGCAGAAGGAAGACATGGATATAGTTACAAAAGTGTTAGGAGGAAAAGATGAATGTGGTGACTTGCATGGTAGGAGGATAAAATGGAGTTTTGACTTAGGTGGTAGGACGAAAAGTTCGCTTTGGTGAATGGGGTGGTAGGAGGAACAGCTGTATGAGGTGACTGAGATGTAAGGAGGAGTAGGACGAAAAGTTCGCTTTGGTGAATGGGGTGGTAAGAGGAACAGCTGTATGAGGTGACTGAGATGTAAGGAGGAACAACATGATTTGGTGATTGAGATGGTAGATAGAATAGCTGCACGTGGTGACTGAGAAGTTAGGAGAAACAGCTGGATGTGGTGACTTTGTTGGTAGGAGGAACAGCTGCATATGATGACTGGGATGGTAGAAAAACAGCTGGATGTGGTGACTGGAAAGGTAGGAGGAAAAGCTGGATGTGGTGAATGGGGTGGTAGGAGGTATAACAGGATATGGTAACTGGGGTGGTAGGAGGAACAGATGGAATTGGTGATTGGGAAGGTAAGAAGAAAAGCTGTATGTGGTGACTGGGGTGGTAGAAAGAACAGCTGGATGTGGTGTCTGGGATGGTAGGAGGAACAACTGGATGTGGTAACTTGGGTGGTAAGAGGAACAACTGGATATGGTAAGTGATGTGGTAGGAGAAACATCTGGATGTGGTGAGTGGGAAGGTAAGATGAACAGCTGGGTGTGGTGACTGGGGTGGTAGGAGGAACAGCTTGATATGGTAACTTGGGTGGTAGGAGGGACAGCTGGATGTGGTGATTGGGAAGGTAAGACGAACAGCTGGATGTGGTGATTGGGATGGTAGGAGAAACAGCTGGATGTAGTGACTGGAATGGTACGAGGAAAAGCTGGATATGGGGACTGGGATGGTAGGAGGAACGGTTGAATATTGTTACTTGAATGGTAGGATGAACAGCTTCATGTTGTAACTGGGATATTAAGAGGAACAGCTGGATGTAATGATAGGGACTGTAAGAGGAACAGCTGGATGTGGTGACTGGGAATTTTAGATGAACAGCTGAGTGTGGTGACTAGGACGGTTAAAGGAACACTTGTTAGTGGTGACTGGGATGGCAAGAGCAAATCCTGGATGTATTGACGGGGATGGTAGGAGAAACAGCTGTATATTGTGATTGGAATGATACGAGAAAATGCTGGATGTGATGAATAGGATGGTAGGAGGAAAAGTTGGATGTGGTAACTGGGATGATAGGAGGAACGGCTGGATGTGGTGACTGGGATGATAGGAGGAATAACTGGATGTGGTAACTAGGATGGTTGAAGGAAAAAGTGAATATGATGACCTGCATAATAGGGGAACAGCTGGATGTTGTGACTAGTATAGTATGAGAAACAGCTGGATGTGGTGACTGGGATGGTAAGAGGAAACGCTGAATGCGTTGACTAAGATAGTAGGAGGAAAAGCTAAATGTGGTGACTACGATGTTAGGAGGAACAGTTGATGTTGACTGGGATGATAAGAGGAACAGCTTTATGTGATAATTGGGATGGTAGGAGGAACAGCTTAATATGGTGACTAGGATGATAGAAGGAACATCTGGATATGGTGACTGGGATGGTAGGAGGAACATCTGCATGTAATGAGTGAGTTTGTAGGAGGAACAGCTGGATGTGGTGATTGGGATGGTATGAGGAAAAGTTGGATATGGGGATTGAGATGGTAGGAGGAATACCTGGATATTGTGACTGGGATGGTAGGAAGAAGAGCTGGATGTGGTGACTGGAATGGTAGGAGGAATTGCTGGATGTGGTGAATTGGGTAGTAAAAGAAACAAATGGATGTGGTGAAAGGGATGGTAGGAGAAACAGCTGGATGTAGTGACTGGGATGGTAGGAGAAACAGCTGAATATGGTGTCTTAGATAGTAGAAAGAACAGCTGGATGTTGTTACTTGGATGGTAAGAGAAGCACCTGGGTATAATGACTAGGATGATAAGAGGAATAGCTGGATATGGTGACTGGGAAGGTAGGAGGAGCAGCTGAATGTAGTGACTAGGATGATAGGAGGAAAAGCTGGATATGGTGACTAGGATGGTGAGAGGAATAGCTTATGTTGTGACTGGGATTATAGAAGGAACAGCTGGGTATGGTGACTGGGATAACAGAAGGAAAAGCTGGATGTGGTGACTAGGATGGTAGGAGGAACAGCTGAATATGGTGACTTAGATGGTAGGTGGAACAGCTGGATGTAGACACTGGGATGATAGGAGGAACAGCTGGATGTGGCAACTAAGATGGTGGAAGGAACACCTCAATGTGGTGACTAGATGGTCGGAGGAACAACTGGATGTGCTAACTGGGATGATAAGAGGAACAGCTGGATATGGCGAAAGTAATGGTAAAAGGAACAGCTGGATGTGGTGAGTGGGATGGTAGGAGAAAAACCTGAATATAGTGACTAGGATGATGGACGGAGCAGCTGGATGTGGTGACTGGGATGGCATGAAGAAAAGCTGAATAATGTGACTGTGATGGTAGGAGGAAGAGCAGGATATCTTGACTGGAATGGTAGGAAGAGCTGGATGTGGTGACTGGGATGGTAGGAGGAAAAGCTGGATGTGGTGAATTGGGTGGTAAAAGGAACAACTGGATATGGTGAGTGGGGTGGTAGGAGGAGCAGCTGGATGTGGTGACTGAGATGCTAGGAGTAACAGCTGGATGTAGTGACTAGGATAGTTGAAGGAAAAGATGGATGTTGTGACTGGGATGGTAGGAGGAACGGCTGGATCTGGTGACTGGGATGGTAGGAGGAACAGATGGATGGTGTGACTGGGATGGTAGGAGGAAAAGCTGGATATGGTGAATGGGATGGTAGCAGGAACAGCTGAATGGGGTGACTAGGAGGGTAGGAGGAACACCTGCATGTGGTGACTGGGAAGGTAAGAGCAAAACCTGGAAGTAGTGTCTGACTAGGATGATACGAGAAACAGCTGGTTGTGGTGACTGGGATGGTAGAAGGAAAAGCTGGATGTGATGACTGGGATGATGGGAGGAACAGCTGGATCTGGTGACTGGGATGGTAGGAGGAATATCTGGATATTTTGACTAGGATGGTAGGAGGAAGAGCTGAATGTGGTGATTGGGATGATAGGAGGAAGATCTGGATGTGGTGATTGGGATGGGAGGAGGAACAGCTGCGTGTGGAGACAGGTATGTTAGGCGGAACAGGTGGGTGTTGTGACTGGGTTGGTGGGGTTACAGTTGAATGTTGTGAGTGGAACGGTAGGAGGAACACCTTCATGTGTTGACTGGGATGGTAAGAGCAACAGCTGAATGTACTGACTGGGATGGTAGGAGGAACTGCTGAATATGGTGACTTGGATATTAATAGGAGCAGTTGAATATGGTGACTGGCACGGTAGGAGGAACAGCTGGATATTGTAACTGGGATGGTAAGAGGAACAACTGGATGTGGTAACTGGAGTGGTAGGAGGAACAGCTGGATATGTTGACTTGGAAGGTAAGAAGAACTGCTGGATATGATGACTGGCATGATACCAGAAACAGCTGGATGTGGTGACTGGGATAGTAGAAGGACAAGCAGAATATGGTGACTGGGATGGTACGAGGAAGACATTGATATAGTTACAAGGATGTTAGGAGGAAGAGCTGAATGTGGTGACTTGGATGGTAGGAGATAAAAATGGAGTTTTGACTTAGGTGGTAGGGGGAAAAGTTCAATTTGGTGAATGGGGTGGTACGACGAACAGCTGTATGAGGTGACAGAGGTGTAAGGAGGAGCAACTGGATGTGGTGATTGGGACGGTAGATGGAATAGCTGTACGTGGTGACTGAGAAGATAGGAGGAACAGCTAGATGTGGTGACTGGGTTGGTAGGAGGAACAGCTGCATATGGTGACTTGGATGGTAGAGGAACAGCTGGATTTGGTGACTGGGAAGGTAGGAGGAACACCTTCATGTGGTGACTGGGATGGTAAGAGCAACTACTTCATGTAGTGACTGGGATGGTAGGAGGAACTGCTGAATATCGTGACTTGGATGATAAGAGGAACAGTTGAATATGGTGACTGGAATGGTAGGAGGAACAGCTGGATGTTGTAACTGGGATGGTAAGAGGAACAACTGGATATGGTAACTGGGTTGGTAGGAGGAACAGCTGGATATGTTGACTGGGAAGGTAAAAAAACAGCTGGATGTGGTGACCGGGATGATACCAGAAACAGATACATGTGGTGACTGGGATAGTAGGAGGAAAAGCTGAATATGGTGTCTGGTATGGTAGGAGGAAGACATGGATATAGTGACAAGAATGGTAGGAGGAAGAGCTGAATGTGGTGACTTGGATGGTAGAAGGAAAAAATGGAGCTTTGAATTAGGTGGTAGGAGGAAAAGTTCGATTTGGTGAATGGGGTGGTACGAGGAACAGCTGTATGAGGTGACTGAGATGTAAGGAGGAACAACTGGATGTGGTGATTGAGATGGTAGATGGAATAGCTGCACGTGGTGACTGAGATGGTAAGAGGAACAGCTGGATGTGATGACTGGGTTGGTGGGAGGAACAGCTGCATATGGTGACTGGAATGGTAGAGGAACAGCTATATGTGGTTTGACTGGGAAGGTAGAAGGAATAGCTGGATGCGGTGACTGGGTTACTAGGAGGAACAACTGGATATGGCAACTTGGGTGGTAGGAGGAACAGCTCCATTTGGTGATTGGGAAGGTAAGAAGAACAGCTGGGGTGCTAGCAGGAACAACTGGATATGGTAACTGGGGTGGTAGGAGGAGCAGCTGGATGTATTGATTGGGAAGTTAATAAGAACAGCGGGATGTGGTGACCGGGATTGTAGGAGAAACAGCTGGATGTAGTGACTGAGATGGTAAGAGGAAAAGCTGGATGCGGTGACTGAGATGGAAGGAGGAACACTTGAATATGGTAACCTGGATGGTAGGAGGAACAGCTGGATGTTGTAACTGGGATGTTAAGAGGAACAGCTGGATGTAGTTATTGGGATGGTAAGAGGAACAGCTGGATGTGGTGACTGGGATGGTTAAAAGAACACATGCATGTGGTGACTGGGACGGTAAGAGCAAAACCTGGTTGTATTGACTTGGATGGTAGGAGTAACAGCTGTATTTTGTGATTGGGATGATACGGGAAAATACTGGATGTGCTGAATGGGATGGTAGGAGGAAAAGCTTAATGTGATGTCTGGGATGGTAAGGGGAACAGCTTGATATAGTGACTGGGATGACAGGAGGAGCAGCTGCGTTTGATGAACGGGATGGTAGGAGGAACAGCTGAATGTGGTGACTGGGATGAGAGGAGGAAAAGCTGTATGTGGTTACTAGGATTATAGAAAGAACACCTGAATATGGTGACTTGGATGGTAGGAGGAACAGCTGGTGGTGGTGACGGGGATGGAAGGAGGAACAGCTAGATAAAATGACTTTTATGGTAGGAGGAACATCTGGATGTGGTGACTGTTCTGGTAGGGCGAACAGTTGAAGATGTTGACTGGGATGATATGAAGAACAGCTGGATGTAATAACTGGGATGGTAGGGGGAACAGGTGAATGTGGTGACTAAGATGATAGGAGGAACATCTGGTTGTAGTGACGGGATTGGTAGGAGGAACAGCTGCATGTGGTGACTGGGTTTTTAGGAGGAACAGCTGGATATGGTGACTGGGATGGTAGGAGGAAAAGCTGGATATGATGAATGGAATGGTAGGAGGAAAAGCTGGATATTGTGACTGGGATGGTAGGAAGAAGCGCTGGATTTGGTGACTGGAGTGGTAGGAGGAAGTGCTCTATGTGGTGAATTGGGTAGTAAAAAACAAATGAATGTGGTGAGAGGGGTGGCAGTAGAAACAGCTGGATGTAGTGATTGGGATGATGGGAGGAAAAGCTAGATGTGGTGACTAGGATGGCAGGAGGAACAGCTGAATGTGGTGACTTGCATGGTAGGAGGAAATGGTGGATGTTGTGACTGGAATGGTAAAAGGAACTGCTGAATGTGGTGACTCTGATAGTAAGAGGAACAGCTGGATGTGGTGACTGGGATGGTGAGAGGAACAGCTGTGTATAGCGATATGGATGGTAGGAAGAACAGCTGGATGTAGTGAATGAATGGTGGGAGGAACATCTGAATATGAGGACTTAGATGGCAGGAGGAACACCTGGATGTAGTGACTAAGATGGTAGGAGGAAACGCAGGATATGGTGACTAGGATGGTAGGAGGAACAGTTGAATATCTTTATAAGGACGGAAGAAGGAACACCTGCATGTGGTGACTGGGACGGTAAGAGCAAAACCTGGATGTAGTGACTAGGATGGTAGGAGAAACAGCTGTATGTTGTGAATGATATGATAGGAAGAAAAGTTGGATATGGTGACTGGGATGATAGGAGGAACAGCTGGATGTGGTGACTGGGATAGTAGGAGGAAAAGCTGGATGTGGTGACTGGGATGGTAGGAGGAAAAGCTGGATATGGTGATTGGGATGATAGGAGGAACAGGTGGATGTGGTGACTGGGATGGTAGGAGGAGAAGCTGGATATGGTGACCGGGATGGTAGGAGGAAAAGCTAGATGTGGTGACTGGGATGGTAATAGTAACAGCTGCATGTTGTGACTGGGATGGTAAGAGGAACAGCCAGATATGGTGAATGTGATAGTAAGAGGAACAGCTGGATGTGCTGACTGGGATGATAGGAGGAACAGCTGGAAGTGATAACTGGTATAGTAGGAGGAACAGCTGAATGTGGTAACTGGGATGATAGGAGGAAAAGCTGGATGTGGTGACTAGGATGGTAGGAGGAAAAGCTGAATAAGGTGACTTGGATGTTAGGAGTAACAGCTGGATGTAGAGACTGGGATGGCAGGAGAAACAGCTGGATATGGTGACTGGGATGGTGGAAGGAACACCTGAATGTGGAAACTAGGATGGTCGGAGAACCAACTGGGTGTGTTGATTGGGATGATAAGAGGAACAGCTGAGTGTGGTGACTGGGATGGTAAGAGGAACAACTGGATGTGGTGAATCGGATGGTGAAAGTAACAGCTGAATGTGGTGACTATGATGGAAGGAGGAACAACTATATATATTGACTGGGATGATGAGAGGAACAGCTGGATTTGATAACTGATGTGGTAGGAAAAAAGCTGAATGTGATGAGTAGGATGATAGGCGAAACAGCTGGATTTGGTGAATGGGATGGTAGGAGGAACAGCTGCATATGGTGACTGGGTTGGTATTAGGAATAGCTGGAAGTGGTGACTGGGATAGTGTGAGGAAAAGCTAGATAATGTGACTGAGATGGTAGGAAGAAGAGCAGGATATGGTGACTGGGATGGTAGGAAGAAGTGCTAGATGTGGTGACTGGGATGGTAATAGGAAGTGTTGGATGTAGTGAACTGGGTGGTAAAAGGAACAACTGGATATGTTGAGTGGGTTTGGTAGGAGGAACAGCTGGATGTGGTGACTGGGATGGTAGGAGATAGAAAATGGAGTTTTGACTTAGGTTGTGGGAGGAAAAGTTCGATTTGGTGAATGGGGTTGTGGGAAGAACAGCTGTATATGGTGACTGGGATGTTAGGAAAAACAACTGGACGTGGTGATTGGGATGGTAGATGGAATAGCTACATGTGGTAACTGATATGGTAGGAGGAATAGCTAGATGTGGTGGCTAGGTTGGTAGCAGGAACAGCTGCATAAGTTGACTGGGTTGGTAGAGGAACAGCTGGATGTGGTGAATGTGAAGGTAGAAGTAACAGTTGAATGTGGTGACCGGAGTGTTAGGAGGAACAACTGGATATGGTAACTGGGGTGGGAGGAGGAAAAGCTGGATGTGGATATTGGAAAGGTAAAAAGAAAAGCTGGATGTGGTGACTGGGATGATAGGAGAAACAGCTGGATATGGTGACTGAGATGGTAGGAGTAACAAGTGGATGTGCTGACTTGAGTGGTAGGAGGAACAGCTGGATGTGGTGATTGGGAAGGTAAGAAGAACAGCTGGATGTGGTGACTGGGTTGGAAGGAGGAAGAGATGGATATGGTAACTGGAGTGGTAGGAGGAACAGCTGGATGTGGTGATTGGGAAAGTAGAAAGAACAGCTAGATGTGGTGACTGGGATGGTAGGAGAAACAGTTGAACGTAGTGACTAGGATAGTAGGAGGAAAACCTGGATGTGGTGACTGGGATGGTAGGAGGAACAGCTTAATATGGTGACATTGATGGTAGAAGGAACATCTGGATGTTGTAACTTGGATGTTACGAGGACAGATGGATGTAGTGATTGGGATGGTAAGAGGAAGAGCTGGATGTGGTGACTAGGATGGTAAGAGGAGCAGCGGAATATGGTGACTAGGATGGTTGAAGGAACACCTGCATGTGGTGACTGGGGTGGCAATAGCAAAACCTGGATGGACTGACTGGGATGGTAGGAGAAACAGCTCTATGTTGTGACTGGGGTGATACGAGAAAATACTGGATGGGTTGGTAGGAGGAAAAGCTGGATGTGGTGACTTGGATGGTAGAAGGAGCAGCTGGATGTGATGACTGGGATGATAGGAAGATCAGATTGATGTGATGACTGGGATGGTAGGAGGAACAGCTGGGTGTTGTGAATGGGCTGATAGTAGGAAAAGCCGGATGTATTGACTAGGATGGTAGAAGGAACAGCTGAATATGGTAACTTGGTTGGTAGGAGGAACAGCTGGATGTGATGACTAGGATGGTAGGAGGAACTGCTGAATATGGTGAATGGGATGATAGTACGAAAAGCTGGATGTGGTTACTAGGATGGTAGAAGGAAGAGCTGAATATGGTAATCTGGATGGTAGGAGGAACACTTGGACGTTTTAACTGGGATGGTAAAAGGAACATCTGGATGTTGTGACTGAAATGGTAAGAGGAACAGCTGGATGTGGTGACTAGGATGGTAGGAGGAACAGCTAGGTGTAGTGATTTTGATGCTAGTAAGAACAGCTGGATGTGGTCACTGGGATGGTAGGGGGAAAAGCTGAATGTGGTGCCTAGGATGGTAGGAGGAACAGTTGGAGATGTTGACTGGGATTACGAGAGGAACAGCTGCACGTGATAACTTGGATGGTAGGAGGAAAAGCTGGATAGGGTGACCAGGATAATAGGCGGAACATTCGGATGTGGTGACTGGATGGTAGGAAGAACAGTTGCATATGGTGACTGGGTTTGTTGGAGGAACAGCTGGATTTGGTGACTGGGATGGTAGGAGGAACAGCTGGATGTGGTTACTAGGACTGTAGGAGGAACAGATGAATATTGTTCTAAGGATGGAAGGAGGAACACCTGCATGTGTTGACTGGGACGGTAAGAGCAAAACCTGGATGTAGTGACTCTGATGGTAGGAAAAACAGCTGTATGTTGTGAATGAGATGGTAGGAGGAAAAGCTGGATGGATGTGGTGATTGGAATAGTAGGAGGAAAAGCTATATATGGTGACTGGGATGGAAGGAGGAAAAGCTGGATATGGTGACAGGGATGATAGGAAGAACAGGTGGATGTGGTGAATGGAATAGTAGGAGGAAAAGCTGGATGTGGTGACTGGGATGGTAAGAGGAAAAGCTGGATGTGGTGACTGGGATGGTAGGAGGAGCAGCTGGATGTGATGACTGGCATGATAAAAGGAGCAGCTGGATATGGTGACTGGGATGGTAGGAGGAACAGCTGAATATGGTGACTTGGACGGTAGGAGGAACAGCTGGATGAAGTGACTTGGATGGTAGGAGGAACAGCATGAAGTTGTGACTTGGATGATAAGAAGAGTAGGTGGATGTGCTTACTGTAATAGTAAATGAACAGTTGGATTTATGACAGGGATGGTAGGAGGAGCATCTTGATGTGGTGACTGAGATGGTAGGAGGAACACCTGAATATGGGGACTTGGATGGCAAGAGGAACAGCTAGATGTGGTGACTGGGATGGTAGGAGAAAAAGCTGGATGTTGTGACTAGGATGGTAGGAGGAACAGCTGGATATTGTAACTGGGATGGTAATATGAACAGCTGGATCTGGTGACTGGGATGGTAAGAGGAACAGCTGGATGTGGTGATTGGGCTGGTAAGAGGAACAGCTGGATGTAGTGACTGGGATGGTAGGAGGAAAAGCTGGATGTGGTGACTGGGATGGTAGGAGGAACAGCTGGATGTTGTAACTGGGATGGTAATAGGAACAGCTGGATCTGGTTACCGGGATGGTAAGAGGAACAGCTGGATGTGGTGACTTGGATGGTAGGAGGAAAAGCTGGTTGGAGTTACTGGGATGGTAAGAGGAACAGCTGCATATGGTGAATTAGATGGTAGGAGGAACAGCTGAATGTGATGACTAGCAAGGTAGGAGGAACACCAGCATATTGTAACTGGACGGTAAGAACAAAACCTGGAAGTAGTGACTGGAATGGTAGGAGAAAAAGCTCTTTATAGTGACTAGGATGATACAAGAAACAGCTGGATCTGGTGACTGGGATGGTAGGAGGAAAAGCTGGAAGTGGTGATTGGGATGGTAGGAGAAACAGTTGAATATGGTGGCTTAGATGGTAGACGGAACAGCTGGTTGTTGTAACTGGGATGGTAAGAGGAACAGCTGTATGTGATGACTGGAATGGATGAAGGAACACATGCATGTGTTGACTGGGATGGTAGGAGGAAAAGCTATATATGGTGACTGGGATGGTAGGAGGAAAAGCTGGATATGGTGACTGGGATGATAGGAGGAACAGGTGGACGTGGTGAATGGGATAGTAGGAGGAAAAGCTGGATGTGGTGACTCGGATGGTAAGAGGAAAAGCTGCATGTGGTGACTGGGATGGTAGGAGGAGCAGTTGGATGTGATGACTGGGATGAAAGGAGGAACAGCTGGATGTGGTGTCTGGGATGGTAGGAGGAACAGCTGAATATGGTGACTTGGACGGTAGGAGGAATAGCTGGATGTAGTGACTTGGATGGTAGGAAGAACAGCATGAAGTTGTAACAGGGATGGTAAGAAGAACAGGTGGATGTGGTTACTGTAATAGTAAAGGAACAGTTGGAGGTTATGACTGGGATGATAGGAGGAACAGCTTGATGTGGTGACTGGGATGGAAGGAGGAACAGCTGAATATGGTGACTTGGATGGTAGGAGGAACAGCTTGATGAAGTGACTGGGATAGTAGGAGGAAAACGGGATGTGGTGACTGGGATGGTAGGAGGAACAGTTGAATATGGTGACTTGGATGGTAGGAGGAACAGCTGGATGTTGTAACTGGGATGGTAATAGGAACAGCTGGATCTGGTGACTGGGATGGTAAGAGGAACAGCTGGATGTGGTGATTTGGATGGTAAGAGGAAAAGCTGGTTGTAGTTACTTGGATGGTAGGAAGAACAGCTGAATGTAGTGACTAGGAGGGTAGTAGGAGCACCAGCATATTGTACCTGGACGGTAAGAACAAAACCTGGAAGTAATGACTGGAATGTTAGGAGAAACAGTTGTTTATAGTGACTGGGATGATAAAAGAAACAGCTGTATCTGGTGACTGGGATGGTAGGAGGAAAAGCTGGAAGTGGTGACTGGGATGGTAGGAGAAACAGTTGAATATGGTGGCTTAGATGGTAGAAGGAACAGCTGGTTGTTGTAACTGGGATAGTGAGAGGAACAGCTGTATGTGGTGACTGGGATGGTAGGAGGAAAAGCTGGATGTAGTGACTGGGATGGTAGGAGGAAAAGCTGGATGTGGTGACTGGGATGGTAGGAGAAACAGTTTAATATGGTGGGTTAGATGGTGGAAGGAACAGCTGGATGTTATAACTGGGATGGTAAGAGGAACAGCTGGATGTGGTGACTGGGATGGTAAGAGGAACAGCTGGATGTGGTGACTGGGTTGGTAAGAGGAACAGCTGAATATGGTGACTGGGATGGTATGAGGGAAAGCAGATAATGTGACTGTGATGGTAGGAGGAAGAACAGGATATGTCGACTTGGATGGTAGGAAGAAGAGCTGGATGTGGTGACTAGGATGGTAGGAGGAAGTGCTGGATGTAGTGAATTGGGAGGTAAAAGAAAAAATGGATATGGTGAGTGAGGTGGTAGGATGAACAGCTGGATGTGGTGACTAGAATGATAAGAGGAACAGCTGGATGTGGTTTGTGGGATGGTAGGAGGAACAGCTGAATATGGTTACTATGATGGAAGGAGGAACAACTGGATATGTTGACTGGTATGATAAGAGGAACAGCTGGATTTGATAACTTATGTGGTAGGAAAAAAGCTGAATGTGGTGAGTGGGATGACAGGCGGAACAGCTGGATTTGGTGAATGGGATGGTAGGTGGAACAGCTGCCTGTGGTGACTTGCTTGGTATTAGGAATAGCTGAAAGTGGTAACTGGGATGGTATGAGGAAAAGCTAGATAATGTGAGTGAGATGGTAGGAGGAAGAGCAGGATATGGTGACTGGGATGGTAGGAAGAAGGGCTAGATGTGGTGACCGTGATGGCAGGGGTAAGTGCTGGATGTAGTGAGTTGGGTGGTAAAAGGAACAACTGGATATGTTGAGTGGGGTGGTAGGAGGAACAGATGGATGTGGTGACTTGAATTTTAGGAGGAAAAAATGGAGTTTTGGCTTAGGTGGTGGGAGGAAAAGGTCGATTTGGTGAATGGGATTGTAAGAAGAACAGCTGTATATGGTGACTGGGATGTTAGGAGGAACAACTGGACGTGGTGATTGGGATGGTAGGTGGAATAGCTACACGTGGTCACTGATATGGTAGGAGGAACAGCTGGATGTGGTGACTGAGAAGGTAGAAGTAACAGTTGAATGTGGTGACTGGGGTGTTAGGAGGAACAACTGGATACGGTAACTGGGGTGGGAGGAGGAAAAGCTGGATGTGGTGATTGGAAAGGTAAGAAGAAAAGCTGGGTGTGGTGACTGGGATGGTAGGAGGAACCGCTGGATGTGTTAACTTGGTTCAGAGGAGGAAAAGCTGGACTTGGTGACTGGGCTGGTAGGAGGAAGAGCAGGTTATGGTGACAGGGATGGTAGGAGGAACAGCTGGATGTGTTGAATGAGATAATAGGAGGAGCAGCTGGATGTAGTGACTGGGATGGCAGGAGGAAAATCTGGATTTAGTGACTGGGATGGCGGGAGTAGAAGCTAAATATGGTGACTGGGATGGTAGGAAGAACAGCATGAAATTGTGACTGGGATGGTAAGAAGAACAGGTGGATGTGGTTACTGTAATAGTAAAAGGAACAGTTAGATGTGGTGACTGGTATGGTAGGAGGAACAGCTTGATGTGGTGACTGGGATGGTAGGAGGAACAGCTGAAAATGGTGACTTGGACGGTAGGAGGAACAGCTGGATGTAGTGACTGGGATGATAAGAGAAAAAGCTGGATGTGGTGACTGGGATGATAGGAGGAACAGTTGAATATGGTGACTTGGATGGTAGGATGAACAGCTGGATGTTGTAACTGATATGGTAAGAGGAACAGCTAGATCTGGTGACTGGGATGGTAAGAGGAACAGCTGGATGTGGTGACTTGCATTGTAGGAGGAAAAGCTGGTTGTAGTTACTGGGATGGTAAGAGGAACAGCTGCATGTGGTGAATGGGATGATAGGAGTAACAACTTAATTTGGTGACTAGGATGGTAGGAGGAACACCAGCATATTGTGACTGAACGGTAAGAACAAAACCTGAAAGTAGTGACTGGGATGGTAGGAGAAACAGCCTTTTATAATGACTGGAAGATACAAGAAACAGCTGGATGTGGTGACTGGGATGGTAGGAGGAAAACCTGGAAGTGGTGACTAGGATGGTAGGAGAAACAGTTGAATATGGTGCCTTACATGGTAGAAGGAAAAACTGGATGTTGTAACTGTGATGGTAAGAGGAAGAGTTGTATGTGATGACTGGGATAGTTGAAGGAACACATGCATATGGTGACTGGGATGGTTGAAGGAACACATGCATGTGGTGACTGGGATGTTAGGAGGAAAAGTTGGATATAGTGACTGGGATGGTAGGAGAAACAGTTTAATATGGTGGGTTAGATGGTAGAAGGAACAGCTGGATGTTGCAACTGGGATGGTAAGAGGAAAAGCTGGATATGGTGACTGGGATGGTAAGAGCAGCAGCTGGATGTGGTGACTGGGATGGTAGGAGGAACAGCTAGATGTGGCGACTGGGATGGTATGAGGAAAAGCTGGATAATGTGACTGTGATGGTAGGAGGAAGAACAGGATATGTTGACTTGGATGTTAGGAAGAAGAGCTGGGTGTGGTGACTGGGATTGTAGGAGGAGTGCTGGATGTAGTGAATTCGGTGGTAAAAGGAACAAATGCATATGGTGAGTGGGGTGGTAGGATGAGCAGTTGAATGGGTGACTGGGATGGTAAGAAGAACAGCTGGATGTAGTGACTGGGACGGTAAGAGAAACAGTTGAATGTGGTGACTGGGATGGTAGGAGGAACAGCTGGATGTAGTGACTGGGATGATAGGAGGAACAGCTGGATGTAGTGACTTGGATGATACGAGGAACAGCTGGATGTGGTGAATGGAATGGTAGGAGGAACAGCTGAATGGGGTCACTAGGAGGGTAAGAGGAACACTTGCGAGTGGTGACTGGAAAGGTAAGAGCAAAATCTGGAAGTAGTGACTGGGATGGTAGGAGAAACAGCTGTTTGTGGTGACTGGGATGAAACGAGAAACAGCTGAATGTGGTGACTGGTATGATAGGAGGAAAAGCTGGATGTGGTGACTAGGATGGTTGGAGAAACATCTGAATATGGTGAATTGGATGATAGGGGGAACAGCTGGATCTTGTGACTGGGATGGTAAGAAGAACAGCTGGATGTGGAGACTAGGATGGTAGGAAGAAAACCTTGATGTAGTGACTTTGATGATAGGAAGAACAGCTTGTGACTGGGAATGTGGAAGGAAAAGCAGAATGTGGAAACTAGGATAGTAGGAAGAACAGCTTCTTTTTTTTTTTTACTTGGATGATAAGAGGAAGAGCTGGATGTGATAAATGGGATGGTAGAAGGAACAGCTGAATATGGTGAGTAGGGTGATAGGAGGAACAGTTGGATGTGGTGAATTGGATTGTAGGAGGAACAACTGCATGTGGTGACTGGGTTGGTAGGAGGAACAGCTGGATGTGTTGACTGGGATTATAAGAGGAACAGCTGGATGTGGTAACTGGGAAGTTACGAGGAACAGCTGAATGTGCTTAGTAGGATGACAGTATAAACAGTAGGATGTTGTGACTGGTGTGGTAGGAGGAACAGTTGCGTGTGGTGACTGTGTTGGTAGGAGAAACAGCTGTATGTGATGACTGGGATGATACAAGAAACAGCTGGATGTGGAAACTGAGATGGTAGGAGAAGAAGCTGGATATAGTGACTGAGATGATAGGAGGAACAGCTGAATGTGGTTATTGGGATGGTAGTAGGAAAAGCTGGATGTAGTGACTAGGATGGTAGGAGGAACAGCTAGATGTGCTGACCGGGATGATAGGAGGAACAGCTGGATGTGATGACTGGGATGGCAGGAAGAACAGCTGAATATGGTGACTGGGATGATAGGAGGAAAAGCTGGATGTGGTGACTAGGATGGTAGGAGGAACAGCTGGATGTGTTAACTGGGTTAGTTGCAGGAAAAGCTGGATTTGGTGACTGGGATGGTAAAAGGAAGAGCAGGATATGGTGACTGGGATGGTAGGAGGAAGAGCTGGATGTGTTAAGTGGGTTGGTAGGAGGAAAAGCTGAATTTGGTGACTGGGATGGTGGGAGGAAGAGCAGGATATGGTGGCTGGGATGGTAGGAGGAACAGTTGGATGTGTTGACTGGGAGGGTAGGAGGGACAGCTGGATGTAGTGTTTGGGATGGCAGGAGGAAAACCTGGATGTAGTGACTGGAATGGCGTGAGTAAAAGCTGAATATGGTGACTTGGATGGTAGGAAGAACAGCATGATGTGACTGGGATGGTAAGAAGAAAAGGTGGACGTGGTTACTGTAATAGTAAAAGGAACATTTGGATGTGGTAACTGGGATGATAAGAAGAACAGGTGGATGTGGTTACTGTAATAGTAAAAGGAACATTTGAATGTGGTGACTGGGATGGTAGGAGGAACAGCTTGATATGGTGACTGGGATGGTAGGAGGAACAGCTGAATATGGTGACTTGGATGATAGGATGAACAGCTGGATGTAGTGACTTGGATGGTAGGAGGAAAGGCTGGATGTGTTGACTGGGATTGTAGGAGGAACAGTTGAATATGGTGACTTGGATGGTAGGAGGAGCAGCTGGATGTTGTAAGTGGGATGGTAATAGGAACAGCTGGATCTGGTGACTGGGATGGTAAGAGGAACAGCTGGATGTGGTGACTTGGATGGTAGGAGGAAAAGCTGGTTGTAGTTACTGGGATGGTAAGAGGAACAGCTGCATATGGTGAATTAGATGGTAGGAGGAACAGCTGAATGTGGTGACTAGCAAGGTAGGAGGAACACCAGCATATTGTAACTGGACGGTAAGAACAAAACCTGGAAGTAGTGACTGGAAT
>JAYMFT010163350.1:0-12380 GCA_038088735.1 Panulirus argus | reverse complement strand
TATATATATATATATATATATATATATATATATATATATATATATATTTTCGCATGTATAATGGCAACCAGTTAAAAGAAAGGAATAATTGTTTGTGATATAGTGATATAACAGGTGAAAAAAGAGGTAGCGATCCTGCCCACCTGACTGCTGCAGAACCAAATTCTCCAACCACCAACAAAACTTATATTTGCCTTCAGTTGTAACGTGAAAATGCCTCAGCAGTTCCGTTAAGGATCCACACCACACGCCTCTCTGAACACAAGGGTTGAAGGACTGGCCCAAGGTTTCAGTTGAATGTCACCTAAAGTACACTGGCGAAGGCCTGATCGAAGGCTTCAGTTCTGCGCTGAATGGCTTTAATACGTTACGCCAGGACCCACACCATCACGCTTTTTTTTTATAGTTCAAAACGCTCCTGAAGGATGGTCTCAAGGTTTCTGCCGTATGGTGAATGGCTCTATAAATTACACCAAGACTGGCAATCCTTTTTAAGGACACAGTTGAAGGACTGGCCCCCAAGGCTTTTCAGACAATCATCTAAAAATCACAAGGACCTCTTCACAAACAATCGCTTTCATTTCCCTTGCAGAGCCCCTTTGTTTCAGTCTGTTTTTTCAAGAGGGTAAATTAACATATACAACGTCACACCTTAATTCCCCCCCAAAAGAGTGAAAGCATTATGAGAAATCTTAATGTATTCATGACAAAATATCAACATAACTACACGCATAAGAATAGGTGGAGCACTGGGTGTAGTTCGTTCAGGTGAAGATGAAAAGAAAAAAGGTTAGTTATAGTCGAGTGTGTTGGTTTCCGAGTCATGAGGCAAAGGTCGGGCAGAGAAGTACAGAAGAGACCACCATGCAGACGCGATGGAACAACAGGAGCAGGTGGCTGGATATAGAGCCCTGGATTACTGATTGAGGGGACATGTGTTGGGAGGGGTGGGGGAGATGGGGAGATGAATCTTGGAGGAGTCTATTTCGGAGCTCCTGGGAGAGCGGTGACGAGGAGGAGGATAGGAATGAAGCTACCAACCACACGGAATGGACGAGGGCAAGGCCAACTGAGTTGTTCGTCCACGCCACCAGCACACAGACATGGCAGGTGAGTTATGTGTCCACTACTAAGTCGGAGGTTCGATTTGATTATCCTCTTCCTTTATTATGTTGCCGGTAAGTCCAGATGATCACAAACTTTATAAGCTTTAAATATCTTTTTTTCCAAAATACACACAACTATAATTACGCACCTAAACATTTTAAACTAACGTTTTTCAATAAACTACATATACATCCATAAAAAACACACAAAGTTATGGTTGGAAGCGGTAACAGTACTTACATGCAGTAAAAGGTTGGTGAATCGAATCATGAACAGTTCTAGCTACGTCGTTATTTACAATACTACTACTACTACTAATAATAATAATAATAATAATAATAATAATAATAAAAATAAAAAAAAATAATAATACATGAAACACTTCAGATGATGTCAACATATATATTTTTGTCTTCAAACATGATTCAGGTTAATTTGTACATAAACAAGATTTTTTGTACTTACACAACCACTGAGGTATGGTTTCCCGCACAGGGCTCCCAGATTACATACCTGCAAAGAGAGAGACAAACGTGAGATAAAGCACATACGGGAAGTTCCACATGAAGACCACTGGTGTCATCTGCAATAAATTCTTTTCGTTTAAATTGCTGTGTGAGTGGAAAGTGTAGGGTGTTATGTGGTGAGCGGCGGTAGTGGCGAAGAGAAGTGAGTGGTAATAGTGGTGGTAAGTGGTGGTAGTGGTTATGAGAGTGAGACGGTGTCAAGTGATGAGCAGTAGTAGTAGTGCACAGAGTCGGGAGTGGTCTTACTGGTAGCGGTACACAGAATGGTGGAAGTGGCACATCAGTGGGTGGTGGGATGGTGGCGTAGGGGTACTGTGTTGTGGGTGGTGATTGTGAAGTAGGATGGCCGGAGGCCCTTACACCACCAGTACTCCCCCTCCCTCCCGAAGAACAGCACACTCACCAAGAAATCCTGTCTGAGGACCCACGCCAACACTCAATCACACACACACACACACACACACACACACACACACACACACACACACACTACCTCGCTAAACACAAAACACACCCACGTATAAGCTATACATCAATACAATAACCTATTCACACACACACACACACACACACAAAACCTCACCAACCACAATTCACACACACATATAAACATAGATATATTACCCCATACATATAAGGCCATACGCAAACATTCACTCCCTCACATACCATATTACCCGCACATACACACACACACACCCAGATGTATTGCCAATTACATACGAAGATAAACTCACACGCCCGCACCGTGACAGACACTACGTCATAGCTATATCACACCTACTCACGCAATGGTCGACAGCCATGACAACCACCCTCACACAAAATCCTGGGGAGCTACGAAAAAAAAAAAAAAAGTGGGCTTTGTATAAAAAAAAGCCTTTGTAAAAAAAAAAAAAGCCTTTTAATCTGAAAAAACTTTCCCACAAGCAGGAACGTGCAACAGCGCATCAAATACTGGATGTGTGTCTCACTGGGAGTTAGAAATCTCTGAGAGTGCAAGAAAAGGCATCACATGGATGTATATTCTTCGCTATTCCATCGACCGTCTGACTGACTAAAGGTTTACGTGCCGCCGCCGACGACGACGGCCGGACGGCGTCAACACGTATGCCTGGAAGGGGCCAAAACGTCTGGGCTCACGATGGTAAAACCCTAAAATTTTTTTACGACAGTCCACGTGAAAAGCCAGGAGCCTGTACCTCATCGTCTCCCAGGGATGTCGCTAAGAACTCAGTTCTTCGGCACTTGCCCAAAGAGCATGACGATACGACCCTAAAAAGGCCAGGTCAGAGCCCAAGCCATCATACCCAAAGGTCATTTATCTGTGCTCAAAGATGGTGAGGTTATATGCTCAAGGGGTCGTGCAAGGACCGCGCCGTGGTAACCAAGGGTCGTACTGTCGCGCTCGAGAGAGTTGGCCATCCCAGATGTCACTGACCCGCCGCGCGGGTCCTCACACACGGCCCATCGGACATTTCCCACCACTCCACCAGTCACAACCTCCGCATAAACTACCCTCAGAAAACCACGGAATCACAGCAGCAATAAAAACGAAGCTACCGCAAACCAACACTTTGACTTAAGTTACCACACCACGAAAAACTGATACATCTGGCGAATCAGCCTTTGGAAAAGTTGCCTACTATCCAGAGGAATCCTTAAGTTTTAATGGTAAAGAGTTAAAAGGATTTGCTGCAAGGATTTTACGAGAAACCTCCTCTCCGCAATGGATCCTCCATGAGAGCGTTCCTCACACCAAACACCACGTCTTCCGATGCGCCGGCAGCACCATTCACAAAACATGGCGCGTCCTCTACTAGCCGCTCTCATTCATCAATCGCTTAACTGTAAGTCAGTATCTCAGTCTTGTAGCAAAAGATTCATATACTTTCACGGAAAATACCGACTGCCCCGCCACTGGGAAGGGCTGTGGCAACCACCTCGACAACCCATGAAACATGTGCAGACTGCAAATCTTCTAAAACATATTCGAAAGTTATAATCAACCAAACTTCACGGTCGAGTGACCGGGTAATGCTCCTGCAGGCGGTCCCGCTGCAGATGAACGCCAGATTTCTCAGCTTCAGTCCTCAGCAGCCAGTCCGCAGCCTGGCCCACATACGTCATTCTCAAACGACCTTTTAGTACAGCAAAATGAGGAGCCAGCCGTATTTCCCACAAAATATAGAGGGGACGTCTCTGCATCACGTCACTACCCTGTCTCCATCAATGCACAGATAAAGAATTTAGGACGCTATTAATGTCACTATTAATATCACAGATAATCCCGTCATAGACCATCAGGGCTGCTGTTATCTGGCTTTCTCATGCGCTGCCACTATTGTCCTTCCTCGTCATACACAATTCAGAATATGTGCACAATGTGAGAACAAAGGTTTTTAAATGCTCGCCTATATGACTTACCAAAAGGAGGTAGTACTGTACGTGCAGAGTAATAATTAAGTGTCTGCTTACATTATGAGTGGCATAAAAATGGATAAGGTTCTAATTACAACAAAAAAAAAGGGGGGGGGGGGCGGGTATTGATGAAGTTGTCAACCATGTCCAATTCCTTAATACCTGTCGAAGGCGCTGAATCGCACGACGAATGGAAACGCGCAGCACCCGACCCTTTGCGCGAACCCTTTGAATGCAAGCTCCTGCCAGAGAGTTTGTCGAATTTAAGAAACTCCCTTTTACATTTCCTTCCATCATATAATAATCAACCGTCGTGATCCTTCAGGAACCGGGGTACCCGTGGCTCACAAAGGTTTGCAATAAGAAACTTGTCTTATGAGTTCCAAGCTTCCTGGACTGGAGAGACAAAACCTGTTCGACGTGAACTCCATTTGCCGATCTGGTGTTGGGCAAAGTTAACACACGCGCACACACACACTCTCTCTCTCTCTCTCCCTCTCTCGTGTGACTACTAATTATCCTTTTCTTGCTGATGCCTTAAATGTTGCATTCCAACCTGACTATCACTTCTCAAAATTTCTTTTTATATAGTTTTAAATCCCTTCACTCCGCCACCTGCGCGCGTGCCGGATCTGAAGGCGCTTTGTATGAGAGGGAGAGCATCGTGTGTATCAGCCAGACTTGCCCACCGGCATCAACTTAGCCAAGTCAAGTCACCACGGCCGAATGCTTCTCACGAGGATTACCCAGTGCCAGGCAACGCCTCCACCCAGGGTCCACGCCACCAACTCCACCTGAGGGCGACCGCAACCGCTAACAAAGTCATACCACAGGACAAAAAAGTGAATGCCGCTGTTGAAATATTTTGCATCTCAAAACTCACAGCGTCAGTCATTCTTGACATAGCGTGGCTCGACGATTAAGGTGGTTAACACAGTTTTAATCTGGAGGAAAATAGCTTCCTTAACGACGATGAGCTGCAGAGGGTCCTTGGGAGCGAGGGCATTACCTGGGTCGGGCGCTACACCCGCTACTGTATTCATCGCCACCCACTATGTGCCCAGACCTTCAAGGCTTTCCTTCAGCCAGTACACTAAGCTTCGTCATGTCCAGTAATGGTGACAAAACGCCCCACGAGTCTACTGATGGTGGAACGGAAAGTATATTATTTGCTACAGAAACGTCAGCACTCTCTCCAAAAAAATCAGCCTTAGCATCATGCCATGCGGTAACTGAACAGCAGGTGTTTCATGATAACAGATAAGATCTAGCGATAACAGCAGCAGAGTGAGGCAAGTGATGTGCGATGCCTTCTGGTATGGTAGAGCTAGAGAGGCACTAGGCACACCATTGACAATATCTTTGTTATCCCCTCAACTTTACTCCCTGCAACAATAACACATGTTCCACACACCGAAGCAGTGCGACACTCCACTGGCCCAACAAGCCAACGAAACCAGAACTTCATCTATCAAGGAATAAAGTACTGAAACTGAACTCCTAAATAAAACCTGCGCGAGACGAAGAACCGACAGCGAGGCTCCATTAAGACAAAGGCCCATGCCAGGAAAAGATCTGCTACTACAGCATTCTCATATTCTTACACCACTTTTTTCGACTGCCTGCAACATCGTTCCATTTGCAGTACCAACCTAACACAGTCGTGAGTTAAACGCACGGCAATTTTTTTTTTCTTACCGTGCTCTCAATATTTCTCTCACCAGGACGTCCACGGCAAACACAACAACACTGAGTAGGCGCAGATGACACAGTGAAGCCAGTGTCTAGAGTAAACATAAGCCGTAGGAATGCGTGCCGGAAAGGGGGAGACGTGTTATTTTCACAAGGCCGCGCTCGTAAACCCCCTTGAGAACCGTCCAGAGGAAAGAGACAGCTCGACGCCCCTAAACGTGCCGAAGTAACCCCTCGTCTTACCTCGCCAACACCTCCTTCTACCAACCACCTTTTTTTTCCCCCGAGTGGGTGATTAAAGGGGAAGGGGGGCAAGAACCCCATATCGTCCATCATCCGACGTCGTTCTAAAAGAAAAGAAAGAGAAAAAAAAAAAACTAGCTTCCCTTCCGCTGTGTACTTCCTGGTCCCCAAACACACCTTCGCTCCTCCAGCACAGGGAAACACCGGCTGAGTCGCCGCTAAAAGAGCGAGTCACTAGTAGAACTAGTAACTTATAACGGAAGAATGATATTGCTCTAATTGTCAGGCATTACAGTATATTTCTGGGGACTACTCTGTTAATATAGATGCACAAGTTTTAAATTAAATGATAAACTTTTTCAACTCATCTTACATGCACCATCTTCTACCTCTACACAGAGCACGATAATTCTTCAAAAACCCATCAGTCGAAAGAACCATCCTTGGGATTGGTTCAGCCACATGAATCTGGGCTCCCGCTCTCGTCTCTGTGGTAACTGGACTAGTCAGAAACTACCACCAAACACTTCTCATACATCCAGAACACTTGGAAGACCTGTTAAGACCCGGCGGTTCAAGACGTCACTCAACTGAACTACTTTTCTTTTTTTTAAATAAGATTCATAGATATGTGAATCGGGAGAATGCTAGGTTTCGAGTAAAAGATTCAGCGCATTCCTTAGAAGATGGAACTCGGTGTACTACGTTCATCAGCGGCTATGAGGAACTCCTCGACAGTCTATACCAACAGGTTTAAGTCCTTTATTATCGGCTGAGTGACAGCGGGGGCTCAGACTTTCCTCACTGACGCGTGTAACGCCTTCCAAGCACTCTCCCTGCTAGTCAAACAGCTTCCTGACAATTTCTGAAATTTTCCACCACATTTCTCTGTAAGCGTCGGGAGCGACTCTCAATACCGTTCAGCAAAAAAGAAACAGGAAAAAAAAAAAAATGCGAGTCGGGAGTGTGGGTTGCCTCTGGTGAGGCGTGACAGCGTTACAGTGTGTGAGGCATGGTCTTCGCACCAACAGGCAGGCCCAACCACACATTCGTAACACTCGTGTCACTGACCTACCGTGGTTCCCCTGCCATGGCAAACGCTTAACGCTGTAGGTTAACAAGACAACCTCGACTAAATCCCGACACACAGCATTCCTCTCTGCACCAGCGTATATAATCTAGCCAGAGGCACTTCAGATTAAGAAACACCTCCAGGAATTTCTTTTCATATTTTTCACCCTGGTGTTACGACCTACAACACATCAGGTCTAGGTGCTGATAATATAAATTAGTATAGAATGACGATACGAAACCTTAAACATCACTTTCAATATAAAACTAGTACGAAAAACAGGCTAATAACTTACAGAGTCGGTGCTAAATTTCCCCAATGATGATTACAATTTCTAAGAATAAAAACTTACTCTAATCTGACCGAGAAATTAGATGTGTGGAAGAGTTTACCAGAGTCATAAACGGTAAAAAAGAACTCTTTATCTCAGTGGTTAATGACTCGGCCAACCGGGTGCCGCTTAGGGCCACTGCTGAAGAAATATACATTATGTACAGATGACAACATGGGTACATACATACAGTGAGAGAGAGAGAGAGAGAGAGAGAGAGAGAGAGAGAGAGAAGGGGGGGAGGGGGGAAGAAGGCAGACTACCTAAACATAACGCGTAGAACTCGCCGCTTATCCAACAGTGTAACAAATAGTTTTCCTCTGCCGCCATTTAATAAATTTCCATCTAGGATCCATCTGGAACTATTTCTAACCATACGCCCAGTCTTCTTTTACAGGTTTATTTATTTCCAGTTTGAGAGTTTTCATTTTCTTTAGCGTATAATCAATCACAAGTCTCTTTCCATCTTTCTTACGGGGCTCTAAATAATTCCGTTTATTGTGTATTTGTTATCTTCCAAGACATTTTCCTTTAATCTCTCAAAGGTTTCATACTAAGAAGCCTTAAATCCAAATGTTTAATAGAAATCCATGCATCTGCTGCCATGCGTAAAATCATCACACACTCTTTCTCTTCTTCCTTCTGAACTGTACAGTTCAACTGAGCCCTTTCAATCTTTCATGATGGCACAGATGTTCTATTCCATTACTGATGCTTGTAAATCGTTTCAAAATTTTATGCAATATGTAAATTTTAGTTTGTTCTGCTCGTGATTACACAACAAAATTAGTTTTTGCCTTTCATGTATACAAAGAATATTTTCATCATCGTCTTTACATTTCTAGTCCGGAATGTTCCCAAGATCACACGACTCATCACACAACTCACCCTGATACGATTTACTTTTTTTTTTTCCATGTGATCAAGTTCCAGCTTTTCATGAATGATTACTAAATGATAATCAAGTTAACCCAGTCTGGACTGTTTCGCTTACCATGTTAGCCCAAGCGTTTAACAGAAAATCTCGTCATGGACCATCCGGTCTCCTGTTATATTTATAGTCCCTCCATCGCACAAAAATACACTCACAGAAAAGGAAACGATGTAGATGACAGCTACTTCCGTTTTCTTCCTTCTCTGAAACGAAGATGCCAGCCACATGCAACATAAGCGGCGTCCTCAGTAAGGTGTGGGAATACACAAGAGTTTTTGCCTCCGTGGGACAGAAATCCCACGCCATAAACAGTAATATCAGAAGAAAAAAAAATCGATCATCTTAACCAAGTCACAATTACCTTAACTGAGGCGCAAAAATAAGTAAACGTATAAAGAGAAAAAGATCAGCCTCCGAGCCTTTCGTAGAAATAAACAGAACGCAATGTCCGTATTCTTGTGTCCGTGTGAGTGCGTATCTGGGCGGCGCAGAGACGGACAAGCGGAGCCAGAAGATGCCCCTTTCACCCAAGTCGTGACAAGATGTAAAAACTCAATTAAGGTGTGGCTCTGCTGCAGGGTTAAGGGAGCCACGGACGGCAACGTGTTCTGGTCGTGGGTCCGTGCTCGCCCGTCCCCGCTCTATTACTTGGACTAGATTAACGGACCACTCAAGCCTCTTATTATATGGGTCCAAGGTATTACTTTTACGCACCGATGACTTCAGATGACGAGCTGAACGAGGCTTCAGAGTACTGTAATTTCAGAAGTAGATGAGTACCATTGTGAGTGGAGGCACCTGTGGTGCAGGCGAAGGGGGGCTGAGTTACGCTATAGAGGCGGTGGAAGCAGTGACGACCGCTGACGGTGCAGAGACCTGCCCCACGCGAAGGACGCTACGGGAGGAGGTCATCGCTGGCACGTCACAGAGCCAGAGACCACCACTACCAGCGTGTGGACCACCGGACTTCCACCGTGACAAACCTTGTTTGTGAAGGACCAACCCAATATTAACCCCGTGCCCGATCATCTCCCTCCTTCCTTATTGTCAGGAGGCCTTCTAAGAAGCCTTCTTGCTTATCATCAGCAAACCAGGGGTACCTAGCGACAGCACTAGGATCCCGATTCCTCTATCAAGGAATAAAGTAGTGAAACTGAACCATTTTGTTTCCCTTCCTTTTCATCAAGAGACCGTGTACCTCCCTCCCTTATCATCGGCAGACCCTCTGTCTCCTCCCTTTATCACCAACGGGCGCCACATCATCAAGTACCAGTAATGCTATCGGACAATACCCGAGGCGGAGGAGATGCAGCTTTTACGAGAATACTTTAACCATATGAGCCAAATCTTCCTGAACTACTGGTCAAATCCATAAATGTAGAGCCGCTGCGATACAGCTAAACCTAAAGAGTATGCAAATTAGTCTCTCCCGACTTGGGACACATCTCATCAAGAAAGTCTGTGTTGAGGCTTTAAAACGTGTGTGTGTGTGTGTGTGTGTGTGAAGATCTACACACACGTAACAGTGGTACAGCCCGCTGGTGCACCATTCAGACGTGAACCAACTACATACAAGACCTTCCCAATTCAGCCAGGCAGATCTGTACCTCATGTTTACATCTGAGCCCATCACAACACATGAAAGGTGACTACATACGACGGGGTACATCACGTGAAGGTATCGACGCATGTACGTGACACCACATGAAGTTAACAAAAAATAAAAGTGGAAACTCGTGGCGAGAAAAAAATGAGGTTGTCGTCACGTGAAAGGTGACAACACAACAACACCTTCCCTGAAAGATTCTTAAGCCGCCGACAGGAAACAGAGCCACTGGGAAAAACGTCCAACTAACACGTTACCACCGAGAGTAAAATTCCACCCGTCCTCGAACACGGAATACCACAGAAAACTGAAAGGCAGCCCCAAAACTGTACATATTTCCGATGAATATTAAAGATAATCGCATGTGTGATGCTACGAAAAAGCTGAATACGTTTAAAAAGTTCCAGATATAAAATGAAAACTTAATTTCAAACCAGTATTTCATACTGCACACATTTGAATTATACTTGAATATTTAGCACTATGTAGAAGACGTACTCGTATGTACCCAACTATCGAACTTGAGATCATGTGTGTGTTCCAGGAAGATATGTAACAAGCGTATTTAGTTAACTAAAGTCTTCAATACAGAAAAAAAAGTTAACAAATCCAACTTGCCATATATATACAAGTAACGAGCTTACTGGCAAATGTTGCATATATAATCATCATACACTAAGTATGGCAGAGATCATACATCACAACCAATCACTATAACAGCCTTAAAACCCTCAACAAAACTGCGTTAATCCTAATCACTCCACACTTCAGGCACCATTTGAGGTCCTATGACTTATCCTTCTATATAAAGTGGGATGGGGAGGTATGACGTGGTAAAGACACAGAAAAAAAAAATAGGAGGGAGGGTAACAGGGTGGCGTTGTGGATTTCCGGCAGCCACCGTGATAACTGTCACGTCGTCAACTGTTGTGGTAGGGATGGCTTGTCGGGGTGAGGGAGGAGGAGGAGAGGAGTTGGAGGAGGAGGAGAGGAGCTGGAGGAGGAGGAGAGGAGTTGGAGGAGGAGGAGAGGAGAGGAGGAGGAGGAGGAAGGTGAAGCGAAGATCAGCAATATAATTAAGGCTGACCTTTCTGCCGCGGACGGGCAGGTGAGGCTACTTGCTCCCCTGCTCACCAGCATCTGCGCCAGACCAACATGGTCCAGCACCTGTCAACTGTTCTGCCCTTGACGGTACAACACCCACCTGCCCAACTCTGGCGTGAGTCACAGTCTACCAGTGATGTTACCCTGAGTTCTTATCTATCAAGTGCACTACATTCACCCGCGCGCCTTATCACCTGAAATCAGCACCTGGTGCCATTATCACGATATATAATTCAGCACCGCACTAGGTACAGCTTTGAAATTTATTATGTTCCCCAGGGATATACACTTTGGGGCCACCAGCACCATAAGGCGATGCACCTCTAATACTGACACACCCTGGACTGTGCTGGCCATGGACTGAATGCCTGAGAGAGAGGGACCTTGCCATCCTCCCCTCACGCGACATTCTCGTTTCCTCATTTACTCCCAACGGCCAAGTACGATCCTCTGAGACGGTGCGAATATCTTTAAACATTTCCTGCTGTAGACGAAACCAGCAATACTTAAAAGCCACCATAACGCTCGTAAAACTCGGTTGTAGCTAAACCTGGAAGGCCTAAGATGCAATCCTCGAGTCGTCGACCGAAGACCACTGGTGCCATGTGCGCAACCTTTCACGAATCTGAGGGAATATATCCGCAGGTCAAGATGAGGTTGTGCAGACTATCGCCGGCTCCACCAGCAGAGACAAGGGTAAGCATCATGACACGCGCACATAGCCTAGTTTTTTTTATTTTTCTTTTAATCCGTCTGGTTGACGACGCGTGAAAAGTGAATGGTTTGGTCCAGGTGGCCAAGACGACCAGGGTTGACGACCAACTCACTCGCCAGAGGTCACCTCCAGCCCGGCCACAGTTGCACCACACACACACACACACACACACACACACAACTTTCCGCTCCAAGCTAAAGAATCAAATTTTTTTCCACCACGTAATACTGCAGACACAATACCGTCTGGAAGGGTAATGTAGGCCATCTCGGTTATCTTAAAAGAGAAAGGTTCGCGCGTCCCGGTGATAAGAGAAACCATCAACGCAGGCAAGTCAGAGTGCACTACACCCAAAACCTCAACAGATAGAACCTCACAAAAACCTCTTCAGGTAATATTAAGATAATCACGTCGGGACGTCAGAAATTACAAATAACAAACCCTCAGGATCTCCAAGAATTAGTCAAGATTATATGACTGAAAGTTCACAGAACCGACAATTCTCTCTGGAGATCAAAAACCTATAATGCATGACGAAGTTTATGGCATACTGGAGAGAGAGAGAGAGAGAGAGAGAGAGAGAGAGAGAGAGAGAGAGAGAGAGAGAGAGAGAGAGAGAGCGGGGGGG
>JAYMFT010163339.1:0-12380 GCA_038088735.1 Panulirus argus | reverse complement strand
TTCTTTCTCCCCTCTCCCCGGAGATAATATATATATATATATATATATATATATATATATATATATATATATATAGCGTTAATGAGATGGCCCTAATTAAGGCATTCAGTTGCCATTGCCGTCTAAGCTACCATAGAAAAAGATGACAACAGTTTTGACGCAGATCCAACTTTCCCGAGACCCGCTCACCCTCCTTCCTCTCTAATTACACACATGCCTGACTCTCCCGAGTAAAAATCCTCTCTACATTGAAAACCTCTCCATTTGCTAGTTCATGTATAATACTATGAACTTTCCCGTATGTAACTCTGCCAGCCCTACTATACGCTTGCTGTGCATCTATAAATACCATGTAGAAGTCATCACCTTTCCCTCAGTATTTCTCACACGTTCTCCAAAGCATGCACAGGTCACCCTCGGCGACCTCAACTTTCTCTAGTTACGAATTCAGATTACAGAATGTTATGGAAAAATACTTATAATAATTTTTACTTATAAAGCTGTCCAATTTATATAAACCAATATTTTGATTCATATTAATATCTCTGCTATGTTTGATAAGAGACACTTATCATTATTGAGTTATAGTATATGACAACATCCTTAATACCACTGGCCTTTGACTAACCTAATAAATCAGGTCAAAGAGCAGGGCTACTGTGCTAGCAGCTGGAGAGAGGGGCAAAGACATGGAAAAAACCAAACGTGTCCTTCTTACGGAAGGAGACGTGATGTGATCATAACAAACGGGACATCAGGAGTCCCCAACACTGACTCTCCAAACACCCCTAAAATCCTCAGTAACATTCCCTAACTCCTTACAATCCTTGCTAGCTCTCTAAACACTACTTCAGTCCTAACCCAAGCCATCAGAATTCTCGCTAACTCCTACTATACAGCTACATTCCCGAACAACTATCTTAAGTCCTCAATAGCTGCCCTAACACAGCTGCAGTCCTCACCATCTCCCTTTACACAACAACAGTCCTTATTAACTCCTCCAGCAGCACTTCGGTTCTCACCAACATCTCTAAAAGCACTTCATTTTTTCCTCAGTACCTCAAACTCCACAGCAATCATCACCACTAGTGCTAAAATCAGAGCCATTTCTCTCTTCGCTATTGCCGTAAACCCAAAACTTCAGCTACCAATGACCTCCCCCCCCACACACTTCTATATATCATTAAACCTATAAACTATCATTATTACTATTTAGGGGGTCATGATTATCATTTTTTCCCTATAGTTACTACTCATAACTACACTGGTGGTACAGCCACAACACCGTCTTCTTAACACATGTGACTTTTTGAGAGGAATATCATCTTCAGTCTGTCTTGCTCCTGGTATATTCTGGTGAACAACATGGCAGTGTGAGACATATTATAGTGTCTCCCTTCTCTGTTCTTACGTTCAAAGACCAGTTTTGAAAACTATCCTTCCAGGAAACCTTGTTTATAATATCTATTGTCAATGAATATTTTCACTGAGGTGCATTTATGAAATAGCTTTTAAAGTTACTTCGACAAGCAAACTATTTGTAAAAAGTTATGGTTCAAAGCAGAACTTCGCTCAGAGTTTTGTTTAAGAGCTATCTTGACGGGAATCAAAGAGAAGGTGCTCAGGAAATTCTTCGAACTCTTCGGAGAGATTAAAAAGCTGACTGTGAACCTGACAGGCGACCGTAGCTCAGTGGAATTCTGCTCGGGGGTCAAAGTAGATGAAGTCAAGGGGCATGTAGTGAGTCTCAGGCGGCACAAATACTTTCCCGAGGACATCTTGTCATCGATCTCTGCCGGGGCCTCAGAAGGAGAACTTCGGGCCTCTCTAGAGGAGTTAGGTCGAGCGAAGCAACTCTTGTGGCCGGTGGGAGACAGCCGCGCCTTCACACGACTGCCTGATTACTTTTCAGAAATTCGCGTCTGTGGAAAGCATCCTGAAAGATGGTGATATACGCAATTATGGAGAAAAGATTAGTGCTGCGTTGTGGGAAGATATGGCTTAAAGATATATTGCAGCGAGGAACACCGTGATCCCTGAAGACAAGAGGAACAACGGAAAAACGTTAGCCGAAATTGCATCAGGAGAAAAGGTGCCACCTTACGAAAAATTCGGAGCTGAAAGTCACCGAAAGAAATGTCGCTGAGAGAGATGGGGCAGTGAATGAGTCTTCACGGTAGAATGCCTCTCACTGTCGCTCTCCTGTATGCTCTGAAGGCTCCCAATCAGTCAGAAGTTGTGAACAATTTTCTTCAGTTTAGCTGGATAAGAAAACTTGACGGAAGTGAAGGCTCTAAAAGATTCCAGCACGGGGCAGATCTTCGAGGTGCCCTCAACATTTGTCTTACTGTCAGAAGACATTACCTAATAATTTTCAAGAAAAATGAGGCCCAAGTCTTTTTGTAGTTGGAACAACAATGGCGGCATCAAAGGACGGTGTGCTGAAGGTCCTTTGTCTTTTTGGTACCATTGTCTCGTAACAAGACATCACGTGGTACAGCCACCTGCTGGTTTTTTGTTTCATCGGATTTTATCACAAAAAGAAGTGAGGTGGAGGCAACCATAGAGAAGGATAAAGTCGAAATCTTCGGTCGGGGGCTAACCATGAAGTCCTTTGCAGCATCGGTGACCTATCTGTCGGTGCTCAATGTCATTTCTTTCCTTAGCTTCCATATAATTCGCCTACATGATATACCTTGCGAAAAGGGAGTTCCTGAACTAAGCACATACCAGAGACGAAGGAAAAACATAAAAAAAAAGAAAAAAAAAATGATATACATCGAATGGGAACATAATAGCGGGAAACGAATGAATCAGTCTTTGTATACTACAAATATGCTAAGGTTACAGAAGTAGCAATACTGATAGGCTACATTCCCAAGGTCACGGAAGAAGAGAGTCGTGAGGGGTGGGTGGCTTTCCCGATGACAGTTCTGGAAGGAGTGAGGGAAAGATGATCATAACGAACTTAGGAGAGGATGTCGGAGGGCTATTTTCTTGTGAAGGAGAAGCTGGTGGATGTAAACCAGGAACTTTTCACGTTTCATGAGTGGGTTTTAAGAGCGACAGAAAAGACTGAACTGCAGGAAGAGAATCGCTTTCGGGAAAAGTTACCTCTTGAGAGCCTGAGAGACTTTAGACTTTAGAACGACTTTTTGAAAGTCTGTAGACGGAATTCCTTCTGCTCCTCCCAGACGGAGCAAGCTTTAGAGATAAAGGAGGAGTAACATTGATCTCTATCGTGTTCGGGAAGGGGGGAGGGGGTGGGGGACCTCCGTTTCAAGAGGAACCTGATGTCGAGAAAGCGGACTTGGACGACTAATCCTGAAATCTTAATACGGAAAACCTTTTCTTTTCGAAGTTTGTTGGTGGTGAAACTTTACGTAAGCAGCACCTGTAGATTACTCTTCGAACTGAAGTGTGACACAGATGCTGTCAGAAACACATGATGAACTGAAGGGGAAAATAGATCTACGTCTCACAGATGCATCTTCATCATCACAAACCGACATTATCGAGCTTCATTAGGCCGTGCGTGAGGCTGGAAAACTATAATGATAAAAACGCTCTTCATTCAGCAGCTTCCAGACATGACCCAGCCCACCCGAGTTAACTCAGCCCCTCATCACTTAACCCATCAAATTGACCCACTCTCCCCACATTCCACAAACGCTCCTATTGATCACATCCCCCTCGGGTGCACTGCCACCGACAGCATAAATATATGTATGTCTGGTGTGTGTACCTCAACTGGCGTCTGATCTGGACGTGGTCACCTCACTCTCCGCCTTTAGCATCGTCGTTAACGTCATGAAGTCACTCGACAGAAGTTATTTCAGCACAGTTCTGAATAACGTGCCGGTTACTGATGCCCTGAACGCAGGTCGGGGGGTTCTATTGCCCAATAAGAGGCTGAAAGTTATACCACTGAAGAAGCGAAAAATCAAGGCTCTTAAAATATTCGGCTTTCATAAACACACTGAAATTTATATCAAACTGACGCTGAACCAGAGGGTAAAGCAGGAGACATTTGGGATGATAATTATGTAAGACATTATATGCGTTAATGACTCAAAAAAAAAAATATCCCGAAAGTTGTCTTTCCATTTTACTGATCAACTCAAAAGTGGGTAAACATAAAATCAAGAGAATTAATGAGCCCAGTTCACAGACAGCCAAATAGTTTTACAACCACAGTCACTGTATCAAACACCACGGGTATTGTATAACGCACAAAGGGTATTGTATCAAACACCACAGTTATCGTAAAAAACACTAGGGTTATTGTATCAAACACTACGGGTATTGTATAAAACACGAGGAGTATTTTATCAAACACCACGGATATTGTATCAAATACCACGGGTATTGTATCAAAGACAAGGGGTATTGTGCCAAACGCCACAGGTATTGTGTTCAACACCCTGAGTATTATACCAAATACCATGAGTATTGTATTAACATTGGGGTATTGTATAAAAAACAAGGGCATTGTATAAAATAACCGGAGTATTGTATCAAACAAAACGGATGTTGTATCAAACACCATGGTTATTGTATCAAACCATGGGTATTTAATTAAACACCTGGGGTGTTTACATGAGACGCCACGGGTGTTGTACCAAATACTTCGGGTATTATCCCGAACACCACGAGTATTGTACCAAACACCAACACCTGTATTGTACCACACTCACAGGTGTTCTACCAAATACCATGAGTGATGTACCAAACATGATTATAGCTGCCAATTATTTTCGTTTCTTGTATCACAGACGTTGCATTTGGTAATTCTTTATCTTCCACTGATCTTTTACTGGGCATTTCTTCTTTCATTTCTCTTTCCTCTTTACCTGTTGTTTCATCTACCAAGTGAAATATGATCAGTGATTTACGTAAAAAGGCTCTCCTGTCTGTCTGTCTGTCCGTCCGTCCGATCCGGTCTGTAGACATAGCGAAGAAGTTGTCAGACGCACGATGACTAATCCCCGAACAAAGTGGCCAATAATTCATTTGTATTCTCAGGAGGATACAAATTTCATGCTGCTGGAGTGATATGATTCCAGGAAAGCATTTTATTGCGTTATCATATATTTAAGCAGGAAGGTTGTACTGGCAATATGGGAGGTATGACGTGGCAAATAGCAGAGGACAGTAATTAAACCACTTAACAATGTCTTAGCTCCGTTCAGGGTGTGGTGGCCAGGGAGGGAGGGAGTGATGGCAATGCGGTACGGCTTGTTGGCCAGAGAGGGAGGGAGAGCGTGGTGGTGGAGAGGGTGGGTGTGGTAGCCCTCCATAGGAGAAAGAAAACGAGGGCTTGGTATTGGAAATTTTCCTGATGCCACCCACTGGTCAGCCACATCATCCAGTGTCGAACTGTGAACTTCCGTGTCTAAATCTCTAGATTCCCCATTCAGCTTGAAAGCACTGATCCAGTATGCTCTGCCTTTTTCTAAACCTTAAATCATTTTGGCCATACATTTCTCTGATTATTCCATCTCTAACGGAGCGTATCTTTCTTTCTACTGGTTTACTCAATTTCGTAAGCTTGTACATGTCCAGATCTCGGTTCCGCTACGTCATTCTTCATGCTGTGTAGCTCTTGAACAGTCACCAGGATTGTTCCTGTTTCCCTTCTATGCCCAATATATTCCATAGATTCTGTCTGATTTAAAGACATTTCCTCTTGCTGCACAGCCTTTAAGACATTCTGAGCAATTTTCTTTTTCTTTAAATTCACCCTTTTCCTTATACATCTGATTCCGCTCAACTAATCTAAATCTAAATTCATGTACAGTGAATATATTTTCCAAATCCCTATGTTGTCTCATCTCTTGACACCTTCCATGATCTTTATACTGATATCTCAGCTTCTTAATTTCCATATCTTACCATGCTAATTGAACTATTTTTTTTCCTAATATCTCCAAACTTTTGTTCTCCGCTGATTCATCCTTCATTTTTCCCTCTTGTTTTTTTTCCTTGTGGATTAAACCAAAACTGACTGGTCCCTTGTTTAGATGCAAATCTGATCAATGGCACACGGAGAACTGAAAAATGTTGTTCTACTTGGTTCTGTGTGTGTGTGTGAGTGATGAGAGGCTAAAACGTAGAGTGACCGAACTGGTTTGGCTGTCGGGACTAACTGCCCTGCCTTCCTTTATGCTTTTTATTTTCTTGGGGAGCAGGCGGTGCTAAAGGCCTTACATAGTTCCCGTAACTAACACGCATAAAAGTTATATAGCTTTATAGCATGAAAATCCTCCCTCCAGAAAACATTTCAAATCACACCAGCTGCAATGTTGCCTTTTGGTTATGAATACTTTACTGTCTTTTATTTCCCTACAGTTACACTTCTTTTTAGTAATTCTCAGATATACTTACTGACTCTTCCTGTGTCAGCCTCATCACTACGTTGATATCCAATAAAGGAACAGTAATCTAAAGAGTTTGGTTTACTGAAGTTGGCGACAATTATGAGCATTCGACTTGAAGCCGGAGACCATCTACTCTCAACTGATATTAAACTCCTCGAACGTGTGTGTGTGTGTGTGTGTGTGTGTGTGTGTGTGTGTTTGTGTGTGTGCCGTTCTCTTTCCTTCTTGTTTGTCTTTTTGAGGCGGTGTATGTTTATACGATAATTTTTACGTCTGTCGGTGTCTGTCTTTTTGTCGGGGCAACTGGTGCCGCCACAGGAGGAGGGAAACACGATTAATTAGCACAGAGGCTGGTAATGGAACGTAGAAAGCAAGTGTTGGGGGGGGGGGGTCACGTAAGGTGTATCGTAGTCAAGTGTCGGAGTCATGTAAGGTGTATCGGGGTCAGGTAAAGTGTATCGCGGTCACAAGGAGGTACAAGGGATCAGGCAGGAGCTGGACTGGGAATGGAAACCACTTCACGAGATCCTCCAAGTGGCACGCCATCAGCCAACCAGAGGCATGGTGGGAGCTGGCCCGTTCCTGTATCACCCGATCTGCCTCTGAAGGACGATCATCTGCCGTCCATCCATCATCCTCGGACGCCTTTGATCTGCGGCACGATAAAAGACTATCCATACCTCATCCCTATACGTTCTGGGCTGCACCTGGTGGATGGTAAGATACCAGCCTGACATCATCCTCGGACTTCCTGATGTGTGTCCGTGGGAGAGCGAGATATTATTACCCAGACATCAGCCGCAGACATCCTGGTCTGCCTCGAATCACTGGGGACCATTATCATGGGTCTGGCGATGTCTTCCACAACACTGTCTTGGACGTCCCACAGGATTACGTGTTCCCATCTCTCCTTACACACACACACACACACACACACAAAGCCGAATAACTGCCTAAAATCAACAAACCCTTCATTATCATCATTAATAATTCCACACAGAGGTAGGAGATGTCGGTCAACCGCTGACGAGGGAAGTACTACCGCCCGAGCATCGGAAAAGCTAGTGACGTTAGAGCAGCGAGCCATCACTGTAGTGGCTGACAAGTTAACGCACACGACTCTTTATTACTAACTCGATATTTTCCTGTAGTGAGCATATTGAGCTATTCCTGCTTATGGCAAAATCCCGGTCATAAGTCAAGAATGTTTAAGAGATCGGACGCTATGTGTTGCTATGAGTTTAGATCTCTCTATATACAAATAGGTATTTACACACACACTATTTACACACACACACACACACACACACACACACACACACGCACGCACACACACACTTGGAAGAAATGATCGTTTAATGCTTTAGTATGATTATGTGGTAAATGAGGACGTTAAAAGGTCAAAGACGTAAATAAGGAGTGTGGTCTATTAGGTACTGGAAAAGTTAATCAGAAAGCTAACGGATGACTTTCTACAAAGGAAAAACGAATTAACTGCGAGACAACACGCTTTTAAGGAAAAATGGTCATGTGTAACGAACCTCGGATTTCTACGAGAAAGTGAGTTCTCTCTTACACAAAAGGGAAGGCTTGGTGGATTGTTTATATCTTGACTGCCAGAAAATATTTCACACAGTACCGCATGGGAAACTGATGGATGAAACTGCTCGATAGATGTACGCTGGTGGCTCTGCCATTTGTATTTGTGTGGATAACATCTCTCCCAGCAACACTGCCCTCCCCCTCACGGACACCATCAGCAGCCGGCGGGACTGGACCACCGCCAGCGACGGCATCAGCCAGACCAAGACTGTAGTCACGTGAGTCATCCTTGGTCATCTCACCTTACGTACGTAGTGGCTGCTGGTTTGGGGACACTTTCACCCCTGCCTCCGCTCCGACTGTCTACCCAGGCCCCATCAAGTCAGGTTGTTCATCCCACCAAATTTCTCGGTGTCACTCCAGACGATAAACTGAACTTGAAGGGACACGTCAGTGCCATCATCAAATTCTCCAGCTTTCATCTCTGAATTCTTTATAGATTTAATAAGACACTTGCTTAAGCCTCCCTGCATCTAATTACAAGAACATCTGCCCTACTTCCTTTTTCTCTAGCTCACCTATGTTTCCCCCAGTTGGTCTTTTCCCCTACCCACCAGACTACAGGGACTGCTGGAAAAGGAGCAGAAAAGAAAAAAGGTGTGCTAGATCATCGTCCTCGGTCCCTCTTATAACACCTGTCAAAAGGTGCACGATCCACCCGTCCTCTCAGCTCTCTGCAACCATCACCTGGACAACATCCCACAGTTTGAGAAGAGGCTAATCCACCAATCTTACCTCCCTGACTTCCTTCCACTTGAGATCCCAGATCCTTAGGTTACTTACCGGCGCCATAACCGCATTAAGCCCATCACTGCTTATAAAAACATCTCCAAGAGCAGCCTCATTTCACCTACAATGAACAGCATCAGGAATTGACACATAAATTTCATATGTATTTTGAAACTGTTCGTTTAGGACTTTCTCGTTTCTATCCCCGTTTAGTGTTTCAAAGATTATAGCTGCAACTAAAGCGATTTAGAGATAATCGCCCGAGATAACACGTTCCCATCTCTGCTGTGACGCGGTGGAGCCCGAATGAGGAAAATTGAACGAAAGTAGGAACGCCAGCGTCCGCGAGCGAATGCAGGATGTGTCCCACCGCACTACTTACTACACACCATACACACGATGGAAGAAGATACCATTAACACATCTCTAATAAATACCTAAATTCGCTTCAACCCCCAACAAAAGCATGTGGTGAGAAAATATCTTATGTATGTTTTGAACCAAGATCACTACATGGTGGTCCACCGTTTTTAACATAGCTGCGGTTTGTGGTGAGTTTTTCCGTTTTCAAGGATTTTGTCAGAAGTTTAGGCTTTTTAAGTGAGGAAAGTTGATGCCATGCGTTGTTCTCCGAAGAGTTTTATCAGTTCCAGTGCATTTACTGTATTGCCTGAGAACTGAATGTCTGACATTAATGCCTTCGATGATTTAGGCTCGTTCAAGCAACTTCGATATCCTCTTGTGATCATACAGAGACCGCAGATATTGTGTTTCATACCCTCGGGAAGCCATGATACTGATTGTGGTTCTTAAGTCATTGTATTATCTGGCCAGGTTGACGGGCCCAAGTGAGGTCTATGATGTTGCCGAGAGGGAGTAAGAGCAATGAAAAAATGTCAAATATTATGTGTTGTATGGCTTTTCTAACAGCCTGGAGCAGGTCGCTTAGATTATGTTTGTAGGTACTATAAGTCAGTAAAGTCTGATGACCTGGTACATCATTACCACTAAAGAGGATCCAGCCGATTAATCTCTGAGGTACGTAATTAATGAGATCGAAGTGTCGGCTTGTCAAGTGTTCTCTATCGTTTTATGTTGTGACTCTTTCCATGAACTTTTCTTTGTTTCCCTCAGTTGTTTTACTGTTGAGACCTCATGAGGCTGCTGTTTCTTGGAGTAGAGAAGCGGGTTGGATTATGGATGCTGCTATCAATAGCCACTCTCAGCTGGGTGCCTGTGTTTGGTGGGCAGTGTCGGGGTCAATCAACTTGTTTTCAAAAGTCGAAGAAAAACAAAAAGACCTTGCAGTAATAATCAGTATAAACCTAACAGATACAAAACAATGGCTAGTAGCATGAAATAAGGCAAACTGAATATAAAAATTTTATAACAAGAAATATAGATTATGAACATGTTGGTCAGACCTTATTTGGAATATGTGGTTCACTTCTAGCCACTAGACTTTATTAGGGACATGGAAAGACTAGAACAAACACAAAAGAGAGCAACAAAACTAATTCCATCACTCAGAAATAAGCGTTACGAAGGAAAATTCAGATAAGTAAAATTATTTTCCTTGAAAGAATTGATGACTTTGAGAATATCTTATATAAATTTTCATGATACTAAATAATTTCGACAGTATTTCAAACAATTTATTCACATTAATTAGATATTCAAGGATCAGAAATAACAGTATGATATTGGAAAGAAAAGAATGGAAAGATTACCCTAGTTATATAGATTATTATTATTTATACAAACCACAAACCGCGTCCTCAACGTGAAGGTCTCAATACTTACTTTCTTTACTTTACTGATGTCGGATATCACTAAATAAGCCTATCTAGAATGGATAAACATCACCACCTCTTACTAAGGCACTTTTCTTTTTCTCTTTTTGAGATCTGAACGTCTTCCCAGCGTAGCCAACTTCAGAAACTGAGTAGGTTTTCATTCTCAAACACACTTTCCTATAAAACTTCAATGTCAGTATATTTTCTCTAGACTGGATGGTGCAACTTCTTATTTTTTTTTTTCCCGCTCGATGTTGTGCCGGAGGGAAAGGTGTATGGTGAGGTGCCTTCTTCATTACTGTCCTGTCTCTCTCTGAAATACGATCAGGAACTCAGGAACTCGGTGTCCTGCAGCACACAGTCTCATCAAGGCCCATGAGATCATTTGTTGTTTATCCTTCCCATTTGTTCTTGTCATATGGTATTTAGGAATAACAGTGAGGATTGTCAGAGAAAATTAAACTGTCTGTTACTGTAGATTCTGCAGGCTTACATAGTAATGAGTATTGTGAACAAATCTCTTTGTAAAGTAGATATCCAAGTATCTGTATCTGGTTTGTGGTACGCTACCACAGGCCAGGTTGGTACCATCGCCTGGGTGAAGCGTAGGTCAGCGACGACAGTTCAGTGAACAGCGCTACAGTGGCCGTCAAGTTCTCTCCTTGGCCCAAGCTGCTGTCTTTTCTCTCTGCCCCACCTACATGGAAGAGGGTTACCAGTACTGAATCCATAAACAAACACACTCTCTACCCGACACATAATACTTGTCAACACGTAACTCACATGGTTCTCCGTATATTCTATTGTTTTCACCGATTTATATTACATATTTGGATACATGATGCAATTACGTTTCCTCAACGCTGAACCGGAATTATGCCACTGGTTGAGAAGACACACCTTCCATAAAAGGACACAGAACCGTCCCAACTTTATCGACATCGCCTCTTTCTCTGTCGTATTCGCTGTCTAGCGTCCAGCAATCTGCATAAAAAGTCTGCTGTTAACTCGTGAAAATAGCATCTCTAATGCAGACCCCACACTTGCCTTCACCTTACGTGGTTCTTTCAAAGATTATCAGGTTATCATCAGGCCTCAGCATCATTTGTTTACTTCCTCACCTGATCTCTCTGTGAAGCCTATGAGTCCTCGGCTGCCTCTCCTCTTCACTATCTGGTCTCCATCTGTGATCAGTACAACCTTTCACACTCCCAAGGGTCGGGTTTGTGCCTACTGAAGCACAAGAGCCTATTGCTCTACTCTTGGGCCTCAAGTCTCCCATCTTTGATGCCATCTATCTCAAAGTTTCCCTATCTTATAGTATATCATATACTTCTAAAATATTCCCTCTATCGTCACCCAGTTCCCCAAAACTATATACAATTCTTCGACTATCTGACTTCTTGCCAAGAGACTTTGCTTCCTTTGCATCCACTCACTGAAATCCTCCACGCTGGGGATATCAAATCCACCGCAAAGACTGGCTTGCCTCTACTGAAGACAATCACGGAGGAAATAAAGCCCTTTCATTTCCCTGCTTAACCCTTTAAATGTGTGTCTTCCCAAGGCTGCGAAATCAGAAAAGTCTTCAATATCAAAAGCGTCTGTAAGCCATTTAAACGGCCACATCAGTTTAAACCCAACGCATCACAGGCATTTAAATCTTGGCACAATGCTCGACATTCAAATCCTGCTGCGTTGCACTATTAATCCAGCACATTGCATGTGACCGTCATCCCCTAGTCTCACGCATACATAATTGCTCTGCACTTCCAGGAACATATATATATATATATATATATATATATATATATATATATATATATATATATATACAGAGAGAGAGAGAGAGGGGAGTTCCGGGTGGCATATA
>JAYMFT010163328.1:0-12380 GCA_038088735.1 Panulirus argus | reverse complement strand
TCTCTCTCTCTCTCTCTCTCTCTCTCTCTCTCTCTCTCTCTCTCTCTCTCTCTCTCTCTCTCTCTCTCTCACCCCCGTCTCACCTTTCTGTCCAGTCCACCATCTTCCTGCAAATCACTTCACCTCACCTGCATGTCCAGCACGGCGCCATCGCGTTCCACCACTGTCTCCCTCAAGCCCGTTATATCCCCTTTGGCTTTCTGCAGCAGTTCCTTCACCTTCGCGGTCTCCTTCCGCGCCGCCTGCAGCTGGGTCTCCATCTGGGCGCCCTCCTGGCTCAGGCGGCCGACCTGGGACTCAAGTTCTCCCAGCCGACTCTGGAGAACGTCGAAAGGAAGAGTTGTGTTGTCTCCGCAATAAGAAGCCTCAAGTTGGTGGTGGTGTTGCAAGAGAGAATGTTGGAAGTCTCTGGGAACGGGCGAGACACGCACGTGTGTTCTTTTGTGTGTTGTCGCGATCACCGTGTTTTTCCTCCAACTATTTTTCTAGGTCTTGGAGGACACAAAGAAGATGGAAGAGCAGTACGCCACGGTGGGGGAGGAAAAACAAAAAGATAACGTGTCTTTTCACATGCACGGGGACGCTGTAGACAGGAGGTTGCGCTCAGACGAGCAAACGTAGTACTGAAGAGGCACGTTCAAAGACGAAGACGTACGTATAAATGGTGGAGGTGTGTTCAAGACAAATCGGACGTAGTGATGCGGAGGTGCGGTCAGGCGAAGTGATGGAGTGTTGGTGAGTGCGATGGAGGTGCGTTCAGACGATCAGACGTAGTGATGGATGAATGTGCGTTCAGATAGATGGACGTAGTGATGGGGGATACTTTCAGACAAACGGACACAAGTGACGGAGGCAGTTGCAGAGAAATAGTCACAACGATGGATGTACGTTCAAGGGAAGAGGACGAGACGGTGGCTTAATGATGGTGGTGGTGATGTGTTCAACACAGACAAACAGCAGAATGAACTCTCTCTAGAGAGAGAGAAAAAAAAAATAAAACAGCATGCGTATGGACGTTCGAAAAGTACGAAAGTAGAAATTCGTGAGGGATGTGACAATTTAATACGAAGCCAGCGAGCCATGACGTAGAAAATTAGCTTTATTACCGTTCCAGTCTACGGGACGGAACTCCTACAGAATGGTACTTTACGTATCACATTACTATGAGTTGTTGATCTTCAAAAATCCTTAGAAAGAAATATGTGCATATGAGAAGTGCAAGATCTACTTATATTATCTTTTACCTTTTATGACATTGTCGCCAGATTTTCCGCTTAGTATTCATTCCGGGGCTGAAAAGACGATACGCTATCACCGAGGGATTAAATAATCGTCGTCAAATCACTTGCAACTCGTTTAAATACACACAGCTCTATTAGTTGAATTATATGTCTCCGGCTGTTGTATGTCATTTTTCATTGAATTCTAAAAAATAAAAATTCGCTAAAATCGAATGGTCGTATGCTTTCATACTCGTATAAGTACTAAACATCGAGTCTTAAATTGTTGCAGATGATACAGGAATTAGAATTAGGTGGTCGTTCGTGCCACGGGGTTTCGACTTTTCAGTAATACGTATAGATATTAACGTACTTTCAATAACTCTTAAAAGATATTGGTTGCAAGGAGATGTTATTGTTTGCTCCTCCCGGGGTACCGTTGATGAGGTAGTTTTATAAATAACAACAAAAAAAGGATTAGAAGACACATCGACGTACATACAAACAAACACAAAGCACTAACAAACATGCACACAAAGATTAGTAACTCTTAGTGATGTCGGTATGCATCTTTGGAGCAGTGGAGGTCAATGTCTTCCTGAGTTTCAAATGGAGGGTTAGTGTTAACAAGATTTGTCCTAAAACAATGTCTGTTCTGTCTGTCTCGCACGCCTCTCTCTCTCTCTCTCTCTCTCTCTCTCTCTCTCTCTCTCTCTCTCGTTCCTTGTAATTTTCTTATCTTTACGACTTATCTCTAGAGTAAAACTAAAATGTAATCTTATGGAAGATAATACACGCTCTTCCTTACACCAAGGGTCATCAGCTAAGCGCTCTTGAGATTAACCATTCACCTCTCTCTCTCTCTCTAAGATCCACAGGCATGATACGATCAAAAATGTCTCCCTGTTTACTGAACACCCTTCTGTTGCCTGTATGGGCAGCCCTGCACCCTATATATCTCGCTGTGGTGTGGGAGTATAACGCTCGCCTCCTGTTCAATAGCAAAAAGCTTAGAGGTCGCGAGTATACTGGCGTCCTTAAGGCTCCTCTTCAGAGTGAGAGTGGACCAACACCTTTGTGTACCATCATGCACTAACCCTCGGTTTCGGAAATGTGGGTCAACTTCACCGTTGTCTGAAATGGATTAGAGTCACCCTTGTCGCGTACCTTGAAGCTATGATGTGGTTTTTGATTTGTAGGGAATTGATCGTAAAAAAAAACAATGTTGATTGATACCATGATGTGTAGTTTCGTCCTGATTAGACTATCGACTATTGTGATTATCTCTGTGAGTAACATATAGCATGCTGGGGAATGGCTACATGCAGCAGATAGCGTGGCACAACTAGGCTATTGGAGAGAGGACAAGGCGCGTGCGGGTCCTCCCTGGATGATCAAGGGCGCGTTCAGGTCTTCCCTAAGGGATGGCAAAAGGGTACGTTAAGGGCCTTCTACGAGGTGAGGTAAAGGGCGCGTTAAGGTTCCCCCCCCCACCCCCCTTCGGGACATGGTAAAAAGGGGTGGGTCCAGCTCCTCCTAAGGAGGGTGAGGGAGTTCGTGCAGACGGTGGGCACAGTACCTGCAGCTGGGCATTGCTCTCGGTCAGCTGGCTGGCTATCTTGGTCTGCTCCTTTGTCGCTCTGTGGCACTTCTTCACCTTGCCCTGTGTGCACACGCTCGTCACTACAGCTGCCTCGGCTATCTGTACACGTCTCCCTGTCCAACTATCTGCACCACTATCTATAAATCTATCTACATATCCAGTAATCGACATATACACTTCTTTTTTCTCTCTTCTGGTACATATCTATCCATCATTTCATCCCCATGTCCTTGCATATCATGCATTTGTCAGTATCATCTTTTCTTCCTCTCTCTCTCGCAGCAACATCTCCCTTTGCCCCGTTGAGAGTACATCATTACCATTGCTGTACCTACCTACATGCTTTGATCTCCCAAATTATGCCCCTCGTATGTATGTATTCCAGCCACTAAGGCTGTGAGGGCTGATGCAAATCGCTGGGGGATGTGTATATCTCTATCCATTACTGTTACAAGTTAATTCTTTTATTTCTATGGCAGGTTAAAGAGGGTCCTTCGAAGTAAGTAGTCAAATGCTCCTAGAAATATAAACGCCTTGCACTATTATTTTTTACTTAAAAAATTCCTATGTATTTATCATTATCATCATTATTATTATCAAATTTATTATTACCAAGATTATTGTTAGTATTATTACTGTTGTTGTTATTATTATTATCATTTTTATTATTTTTATTATCATTATTATTATTATTATTATTATTATTATTTTATTTTCATCATTTTTTGTTATCATTATTATCATTATTATGAACTATTACTATTGACATTATTTAGCACTGGGACCCCGTTTCAAGGGACTCCTCTTGCTTCACAGCTGCACTACCATGAGTAGCAGGGAAATGAGTTTTTACTGGCGGTGTTGTAGCCAGAAGTAGGCGGCCTCCCATGGTGTCTCTACACACAAGGCCTCTATAGGATGTGAACAAATCGAAGTGAGATGTCGTGGGGTAGGACCCAACCATGGGTGGCCAATTCCTGACCCCACACCATCAGACCAACATTCTGGTTATAACCATAACCAGCAATACCTTTCACATACAAGCGTTCCTCTTGGGTTTAAACAATCGCAGGTGATGTGGTTGTAGGCCTCTTCTGACACCATCCTCTCTCCCTTGCATTCACACATCCTCTCTTTAACTCGCTTCTCCCTTTAACCATCATCTCTATTACCTAATATATCTTTTTCCTTCCTATTTCCCAAAGCCCCTTCCCTCTATATTCCTGTCCACACTCCTTCCTTCCCTCACCTCTCTCCTGTCCATACTCCATCCCTCCCTCCCTTGGCTTTCCCCCCCACCCTCACCTCCTGTACTGTGATCTGGGCGTTTGCAGCGTCCAAATTCTCCTGGGTACTCTTCAAGAGGCCCTTGGCCGTCGCAGCCTCGACCTCAGCCTTCTGCACCGCCGCCTGTGGGGAAGGAAACCTCGCCGTCAGAACACATACCTCCGGTTCACTCACCCGGGGCTATCAACAGAAGCCGAACTATTCCATTCTTATTCAGTATGTCCTTAACAGTACGTAACATTAAATATACAAATGAGCTGATCTATATTTGATGACAACTTGATTCTAAAGGCATAGTTCCAATTCAATCGTGTGTTTCATCCCTGACAGCCACGTAGTGATGATACAGATATTGTTATCTATACATAACGCCATCTTTCTCTTCAGGCCTACTTCCCAGTTGTCACACTTCACATATCCTTGACATTACGTGATAAATGTACAGATGAGCTGATCTGTATGCGATAACAACTTACCTCTATACGTCTAGTTCACAGCTATTACCTAATACGTCCTTGATAGTACGTAGTGTAGATACTGATAAACTTATATATATCTAATAACAATCCACCCTTTATCATACTAGTCCTTATATGACCCGTAACCATTGATATCTTTGATTCCTTATCATCATCCTGTGAATCTACTCCCTTGCAAGTCCCAGCTGTGAGCCTCCTCCCATATACATCCCATAAAGTCTACAATTCTTACAATAATGCTCCTCTCTTCCAGTCATTCTTCCTCGTTTTTGCCCTTCTTGATTCTTCTCCCTCCATTCTTCTTAATATCTTTCTCTACTCTCCCTTCCCCCCTCGAGTGCACTCACCGTGAGCTCCTCGTTGGCGGCATCTTTCGCCTTGACCTCCTCCTGCGTGTCCTCCAGGAGCTTGTCCTTCGTAGCCAACGCCTCCTCCGCCTCCGTCACCTTAGCCTTAAAAAAAGGGGAGGAGGAGAGGTGGAATGATTGAGATGATAAGAGCTGGTGCGACGGACCAATGATATCACGGGCTGGCCGTAGGAGATAAGGCTTTATGATGATAGCAGGCAACAGATAAGGAACGTGTGATGTAAAAGGAAATACCGTGTGTCCCTCTCGACTGAAGTCAGCGATTAAAAATCTCGTGCTAGTTAACCACACTGTGAATGACAAGTGATGTCTCAAGAGACCCACAAGGATGTCATAATCTGATGGAAAAAAGATAACAGGATAAATGAAGGCAGCCATTATGAAAGGGTGGTGTAGATGCGATACGGCTGAGGTAATGATAGTTATGAAGGTCATATATCACCGAATTGTGTCCGAAGACTATAGCCGGATTGGTAGAGAAAAAAGACACATGTTGACATGGTATCAGCCAATGATTATGAGAAAAAAGACAAGAAAAACAATTGCAACAAAAGGGAGCTGATATCTGTTGATAAGAACAAAAGACATAAACTCCTGAGATTTCATTTCTTAATGTTTAACTCTCTCTGCTGTGAACTTTGCTGAATAAACTGTTGAGATTTATGTAAGACAGTTTCTATACTTTTAAGTGATCAATTTCTTTAATAGATAAGGCAATCTAAGTCAGTCTAACAGTGGACTAGTAAGAGCTAATGTATAGTAACTGTGGAAGTACGTGCGTAGCCTTATCTACCTGAAGAAGTGAGGTTTTCGTTCTTGAATGAAAGTGCTATACAAGCACTTAAGTTCTAGATACTCGGCTGTGATAGTGTGAAGTGCATATATGATCAAACTGCTGCTTAATAACAGCTACTTAAACAGATATATTCACCTGAAATTGCCTATTCTGTGAGAACAAAGGCAGCAGCCAATGATGAAAATGTAGTCAAGCAGTTAACTATGGAAGTACATTGATGAATACTGAGTAAATCGGTCGTGCAGAGAAAAAAAAAATGTTAGTTATATGCTTCATATGGCGAAGAGGGCTTGGTTGAGTTAGATAAGCAATCATGCGTCATTGTGAGCTTTGATGATAGGTAGGTGGTTCAAGGAGGGCAGACAAGGGAGGGAACATTTTTTGATCAGATATGTAGGCAGACATACTGTTCAAATGAGGAATAGGGGGAAGAGGAGACTGAAGGGTGATTGCTTTAACGAGGCCATCACCACCACCCTAAAAAGAGGACGAGTTAGTAGTCTGGTTATTTTGTTCTCTCGTGGGGGGTCTTGAGGTCCCCTGTGTTAGTTAGCGGGGTTGATGCAACAGCAACGGCAGTAGTAGTTGTAGCAATGAGGTTAGCGGCTGAATGTGACTGGTGGCAGAGTTAAGGGCTGTGATTCGTGACTGACGTCGTGACTATTTGACTAATGGCAGAGTTAGTGGCTGACTTAATGATAGCGTATGTGACTGACTGATGACAGAGTTAGTGGAGGAAGTGTGACTGGCGGTGGAGAATAAATCAGACGTGTTGTACGACACCAGGGCAGTGGTAATGAGTTTTGATCTGCCAAAGGAGACCTCAACTCTTCTCCACCCATGAATATCCCAGTGCCAGCCTGAGAAGAACCTTTGACTCCTTCTGCAGGAATTCTTGAAGAGCTAGACTATTTCGTCTCGCCTGGAATTCCCTCGGTGTTCGACTGCGTGTCTGTAAGCTGTGGTGGTTTGTAGTAAGGTACCGTAAACATGTGTATGCTGAAGAGAATGTCTTTATAGCTCTTTGCCACCAGTATTGTCATGTCTGCTAACCAAGCCATGCAAGAAAAGGCCCTCAGATACATTCAGGGCTGAAGAAATGCAGTTATCAGCATTTAAGACGATGCTGACATTGCGATGTCCAGTGCCTCAAAGCGACTTTCAAAGCGGAAAGTGTGCAATTGTATCATCCTGAAGGAAAAGGTCTCCACCACCACCATAGTGCCACAGGGGTACAGCACCACCATCATCGTACAGACCCCCAGCATGCAACACTGGTCATTCTTATAATCATTGCTCCACCTTCATGATCTCCAGTTCAGCCGCGGTCTCTTGGTCCTTCGTCCTGTAGGCTAGGAGCTCTTCAGCCACTTCCTTGCTGCTCTCCCCCTGTGCCTTCAACAGCTCCTCCTTCTCGGCCAGCTGCTGCGCCTGCTGCGCCAGTGCCTCCTGCAGTAGGTGGGTGTCCAAAAGGTGGCTTTTAAGGTAAACCCAGGTCTCGTATGGTTAGGAAAACAGTTTTAACATCTTTATACAGAAGGCTACGTATGAGGAGAACTCTGGTGCACATCATAGATGGCTCTCGCGTGCTATGAGGTACTGTGTGCGAAGGAATTACTTACTGGTGCGCCTACAGCTGGCCTTACCGTGACGATAGTAACGTGAGGAATCTACGTATATTCATTGCTGCGAATAAGATATGACATGTTCGTTTATCCATTCATGCATATTGGTTGTTTGTTCGTAGGGTCCATTGAAGAATGATAGTAAGGAAAAAGAAAAAAGCGACAGCATTCGATAGGACTAGGATCCTAACATGCAAGGGTTGGACAGAGACAGAGATCTCAAAAGGCGTTGGCAAACTAATATTAAAGATAGTCAGTGACGTGTATCCATCTACAAAACGGACCTGTCATCCAGATGGCACTCGGTCAGTGAAACTATAACTCACCTTTGGCTATATAATTATATATCTACTTATAATAAAGACATGCTATAAGAGGTCAAACGTGCTTAATCTAACTAAGTATGCGACAGCTTAGGTCTACTCATTTATGACTTCTGAGTTCAAGAAAAGCTTCTGAGACTATCGTGGAAGTGAAGCGGAAGAGCTTGAAGTGTTTCAGGGAAGGAGGTTACCAAGGGAGACTTAAAGAAAAAAGGTAGTGTGTTACCGTACCTCTGATTCTTCGTTCCTTGCTTGCAGTTGGGCATAGCTCTCCTGAAGCAGCCCATAGGCCTCCGCATTCTTGGTAAAGGTGGACTCGAGTTCCGCCATTTTTTGCTACGGCAGATGCGAGGGTAGAATTGATTTTATTTACATATCCCAAGAGGATAAGAAAATTTTTTTTGGCTGGCGTGATCCATTGAAATGGAGATTCCTCAAAAGATCAGATGTTATTATTACTAATCACTGACGATAGAAGGATCAATATGATGATTATCATTTCTCTTGCTATCCTCCTGATTCTATCATCATCATAACTATAATTATCATTACTATTATTATTGTTATGATTACTATTAACATTTTTATGATAATTATTATAATTATCATTACTATTATCATTTTGATTAACATGATCATCATTATTATCACTATTATCATCATCGTTATTATTATTTCTGTGACTAATAATCATTCATATGATTATTATTTTCATTATTATCATTATTTTTCTTAGTGTTATCAGTCATTATCATAACTATATATATTATCATAATTACAATGAAAATTATCGTTGCCAACACCATTACCATCATTAATTATGTTACTCTCGTTACCAATACTACCACGATTACCATTTAAATTTGTTTAAGTTATAGGTATTTTAATTCTATATTATGTACTATACTAAAGTGCTATCCTTTTTTAAACTTTGTCAGTAATTACGAATGTATATAATCGTTTTAAAAAATCTTTAAAGTTTCATACTTATTTCCTTTAATATAACAATTAGTAATATGTTATTTAACAGTAAAGTACATAAAGAATTCAAGGATTGATTTATATTCTTGTCTCAAACTTGATTACAGACGTTTTCTTTGTGAGATTAAAGTACAAGCTGACAATAAATACGTAACTAAGTACAATGCTGATGCTAAAGGACATATATCTAAGCACGTTGGTGACACTAAAAACATAACTTGATATATAACTGATGACATGGCTACAGTCAGAACATAACTAAAGACACAGTTAATGCTAAGGACATACGTAACTAAGTACAGACCTGACATTTAATAACTAAGTTTAGTACATTCTTTAGTCTGCTAACTACATACACACCACAGTTATAAAAAAAAAATGTAGATTATAATCAAGGATGGATTATCTTCCTTTACCACACACACACTCACACACGCATACGCACACAATTTGCTTAGGGTAGTGTGTGTGTGTGTGTGTAAACACAGATAGGAATAAAAACGTAAAACATATAATCAAGATTAAGAGACGGGGCAACGCGAGCGAAGAACTACTTTCCCCGTAACACACATACAAACAAAGCAGAGCTTGTAAACATTCCCCACCTCTCTCTCTCTCTCTCTCTCTCTCTCTCTCTCTCTCTCTCTCTCTCTCTCTCGGTAGCACAAGATAAGCAATCACCGACCACGAAGTTGTATTACCGGTACTACCTGACTGGAGATAAAGAGGGCGTCGACGACAGTTACTCAGTGAGCCAGCACTTCAGTGGCTGTCATGTTTTACCCGGGTAAATGTCTTTTTTTTTTTTTTCCTGCTTCACCCATCCACACGTTGGCTGGTGCTGGCTTTCAGCCCGCAAACGTAACAACCTCTCCAACTCATACGTAACGCTCGACACCACGTAACTCGCACGACTTGCTCTTCGTAACTCCATAATATCTCTGCGGTGAGCGGTGACCACTCGCCCTGTCTTTAAATATCGTCTAAAGTACTATCAAGTATGTGAGTACTAACTACTCTCTCTCTCTCTCTCTCTCTCTCTCTCTCCCTCTCTCTCTCTCTCTCTCTCTCTCTCCAGCCCAGTGACCAGGTTCTGAGAGTCAGGTCAAACATCCCATTCATTTTCCCCTTAGACAACTGAGCTCCTCCCGGTACCCACCATCACCGCCACCGCCAGCATCCCCCCCCCCCCTAGACACGCTCTCCTCTTACCTCAGCCTCGCCGCTCTTGTCCTTGAGAGCGTTGTATGTCTCCGTTAAGGCATTGTAGGTGGCCTCCAGCTCTGTAAAGGCGGCTCCCTCGCTCGCCACTTGCTCCTGAATGGAGAAAAATTGGAGGAAGTGAAGCGTTTCAGATACCTGGGAGTGGACATGGTAGCGAATGGAAGCATGGAAACGGAAGAGAGTCATAGCGTGGGTGAGGGGGCAAAGGTTCTGGGAGCACTGAAGAATGTGTAGAAAGAGAGGTTGTTTGTCTGGGAGGGCAAATTGCGTAAAGTAGTGCCAACAATTTTGTATGGATGCGAGGCGTGAGTTATAGACGTGGATGTGCGGACGAGGGTGTAAATGTTGGAAATGAAATGTTTGAGGGCAATATACAGTGTGAGGTGATTTGATCGAGTCGGTAATAAAAGTGTAAGAGAGAGGTGTGACAATGAAAATAGTGTAGTTGAGAGAACAGAAGAGGGTGTGTTGAAATGGTTTAGACATATGGAAAGAATGGGTTGAGGAGAGGTTGACGAAGAGGATATATGTGCCAGAAGTGAAGGGAACAAGGAGAACGGGGAGACCAAATTGGAAATGGAAGGATGGAATGAAAGAGATTTTGAGTGATCGAGGCCTGAACATGCAGGAGAGTGAAAGACGTGTACTGGATAGAGTGATTTAGAACGGTGTGGTATACATGGGTCAACATGCTGTCAATGGACTGAACCAGGGCATGTGTAGCATCCACGGTAAACTATGGAAAGGTCTGTGGGTCCAGGCTGTGGAGAGGGAGCCGTGATTTCGGCGCACTGCATGGGAAAACTAGAGAATGGACGTGAGCGGATACGGCCTTTCTTCGTCTGTTCCTGGCGCTACCTTGCTTACTCAGGACACTGCTATAAAGTGTAAAAATTCCTTTATAAATACCTTTATAAATTCTTTCTTCCTCAGAGCAACTAACGTTACGACTGTAAACAGAAAAAAAAAAAAGCGAGTGTCGGAGGAATAGATTTGACAACATGGAAGCGAAGTAGTTCCTTATAGACTTTTCCAAGGGTGAGGCTCGGCCTTACCTGTAGCTGTTCCACTTGGGAGTTGAGCGCCTCTGTAGCGCCCAGGGCCGCCTCCAGGTCGGACGAGGCGCTCGCGATGTCTTCCTCCAGCTTCGACGTCACCTCCTGCAGGGTATGGCCAGAGGAAATGATAATAATAACACGTTTGGAGTTGGGAGAGGAATGGTGGTGCGTGATATGGCTGACACAGTAATTGTGTGTGTGTGTATATATAAAGATCTTATCCGATTACAGATTAGGGAGAGAGTGAGGGAGAGTGTTACCAGTCGCGAGTAAGAACTTACCTTCTGCTGCTTCAGTTCCTCCTCCACTGTAACCTTCGCCGCTTCGAGTGCCACCTGGGCGTCCCGCGCTGCGATAGCTTCCTTCTGCAGGAGGCGATGAAGGGACTCGTTTTGGATTTGCGAAGAGCGTGTTGGGGGGTATTATATTGCTGGACTGGAGGTAGGGGTCTTGAATTATATGGGTTCAGATGTTGTATAGGGGTAAAGGAGCTACGTATATGGGGGTGAACAACCTCTGGGGTTTAGGGGGATTGTTTGTAGCTTGTGGTTGTCTGGGGATTCTCTGGGGATTTGAATTTATATAGGGAGGGGGGAAGAGAAGTTGTTCATTCAGGGCAGGAGTCTGTTTGGGTTTCGGGGTTATGTCGAATGAGGGTCTGAGCGAGGGCAACGGCTGTTTGAGGTCATGGGTTGTATAGATAATGGGTCATGAAGTCTGATATTATATGCTAGTTCTGTGGAAATGAGGTAAACCCTGTTAAACGCCAGACGACTGTTTGCTTGAAGATGAGGGCTGTATGTACTCAAGGGGGTGAGTGGGGCTGAGGATAATTACATGAATATTACGATCGACTAATCTAAGGGGCTTGGGTTCGAATCCTGGACAAGGCAGCTAGCCAGCCCACACGTCTCTTAACTGTTTATCCTGCTGGGGGGTCTAGTCGATAATTGGGTGCCTGACGTCATCTGAGGATATGTGTATATGTGTCGGTGTATACATAAGGTTATGGTATATATACATATATATATATATATATATATATATATATATATATATATATATATGCAAGGTTGAGAGATAAGGGGAACCCGAGTGTAAAACTTTTTTTATCGCATGCATAATCATAAATACTAACAGGAAAACTGAAGTGTTTAAACGTTTTCATATAAAAAAAAAGAAACTCTGAAGTGTTTACATACATAAAAGAAAAGGAATTATGTGTTGGTCTTAATATATGGAAAATATGTCCAAGTGATTATTGTTTATCTATCTGTCACATTATGAATTATGTTCCTTTGCGCTCAACAAATTTGCATACCCAAAATTATATAAAGCCTTCGATTTGAAAGAAAAAAATAACTAGTTTCCCTTCTACATCATCTGTGTCCCATCATCATCTTGGAGATTATATAT
>JAYMFT010163317.1:2357-12380 GCA_038088735.1 Panulirus argus | reverse complement strand
GTGGCGGACTGGCCGACTTCCTACAGGAAGAACAGAAGAGAGGAAGTCGTGCTGGCCCGCCTCAGAATGAACTGTACCTATACCACCCACCTCGAAACCTATATTAAAAAAACCTTCCCCCCAATTTGTAATTAAGACAATAGAATAAATTCAATAAAGCATATCACCCTCTGCTGCACACAATTCACGCAGCAGAGGGTGAAACTAAAGCAACACTTACAAATGAAACATAAAACATTTACAATAGAAAATATACTCGGGGACAACCCGAGTATTATCAGTCAACTGAAGATCTTCCTCAAGGAAACTAAACCAATCAAGATGTTATAAGGTGGAAGATTGGCTCCCCGCTCCGGTGGGCCGGGCACGGCTAAGAGCGTGGTGGGGCGACTGTGTCACTCAACACATTCCCGGGTGGAGTGGGAAGGCACCACCGTGCTGGGTTCCATGGTGGCGTCGGACTGGTGGTCTGCTGATTATATCAAATTTCAATTTAAATGTCCACGTACGGTGGAGGCCTATCTTTACCTGTCCTATCTCCTTCGTAGTCCTCCTTTAACTACAGCAGTGGGTGCAGTACCGACCGGGCGGTTCTGCCGTCGTGTTGGTGGAACACCCACTAAACATTTTCTCTATTTTCCTTATATATACATTATTTTAAAACTTCATGTATGTATTTTTATTTAGCTAGGGTTAGGATGTGTTTAGCTTTTAGGGACAAGACAACAAAGTATAGATCAAATAGGGTTGCAGGCCTAATGACCTTCCTAATAGGTCGCTGGCCGTAAAATCCAACAAAGGTGAGTGTGTTTACATGAGGGGAGTGTGGGGCAAAATTGAGCTGTACGTACTCAAGTGTCTTCAACGTGACGGTTGCATTGTGGCACAGAAGAGTCTTGAGACAAATTGAATTTGGGATCTAGTTTCATTTCACTTACAGCCGGCATTTTAGATTTAGGACGTATGTCAACACACTGCTAAATGTTCTCCTCTGCTAGCAATCGGGGAACCTTATCTGGAATACGAGCTTTATCATCAAGGGTAAATAGAGATGAAAACAGAGATCTTTAAGATCTTTCGTTATACTTCACATGTCATGAACCAAGTCGCTGACTGTCGTAACTAAAGCGTTTGTTGACTGTCTTCACTATAATTACCAGTATTACTAACGTATCAGAACCGGTTACCGTAATTACCAGCATAACCGAAATGGTTGTTGTAAGGCTTCCTTTTTCCTTCGAACAGCTAAACTGTGGAATTCTCTTCCTTCTCTTGTCTTTCCCTCTCCATATAACCTCTCTTTCTTTAAGAGCCAAGTCTACAAACACCTTGCGGAGCCCTAATTGATTTCTACTTTCTTCAACTTCCTTTCTTTCACATGAGATGGCGTTGACTGGAGTATGTTATTTTTGCCCGCGACATGAAAAGAAAGGATGATTGAGCCATAATTCTGTGGCTTAAAGATGGACAAGATCAAGTTCTGCGCATATCATTACGACACTAAGACGTAAGAATCTTTGGTACACATTCTTCTCTGAGGAATTTCAGTCTCCCAGGTCCTGCGTTGGCGCTGAATGTTAACAACATGTTATCTTCTCCTCACCGTCCTCATTGTGTTTTGATATAGCATCTTCTTTAACCATCTGTCTTCCTTTGCCATTCTATGCCCGCCTCTCCTTCTCATCTCCTCTTTCGAGCCTCCCTGGCTTCTTGCATCTCTGGCTTCCTTCACTTCTCTATCTCTCTTAATTCACTTTATCGTCTCCCTTCATCTCTCTATATCTCTCTTCCTTCACTCTATCGGCTCCCTTCACCTCTCCATCTCTCTTCCTTCATTACATTCCACCCTCCACTTCCATCACCCTCCCTGTACCCATAAACTCTCCTTCTGATTCCCCCTTGCCCCAGTAAACTGGTCATCAGGGTAGTTGGCTCGAGCTAATGAGTCCTTGTTAGGGTGTCGTGTGGAGGAACAAACGCGTGTTGCCTCAGCGTGTTTAATGAGTTATCTTAGCATCTGGCGAACGATTTGTGCGAAGCTGTTGGGTGAGATTCTGATGTGCGTTTGTGTGTTTGTGTGTAAAGAAAACGTTGGACGTCTGTACTGTGCATTTGTGCCGTGCCTTATGTGGGAATGGAGATCTTACGTTCGCTGTTTGAGTCAGCGTGTGTGCCAATAGTTTGGCCGACCTGTGTTTATTGTCTGCGCTTGTTGCGTGCGCGTGAATCGTGTGTGATTTTCGTGTTTGTATGTGTGCGTAATTACTATGTGTATGTGACGAGAAAGTCTCACACTCATGTTCGCCTTAGCCTTGTGTATATATGTACCTTGTGTGTGTGTGTGTGTGTGTGTGTGTGTGTGAGAGAGAGACAAAAGTAAAATACTCCCTTTTATCTATGTATTGACTTTATATATTTCTATGGACATTGGGACTACAATTATGCCATAGAAAGTGACTACATCTGGGCCACGTTCCCATCAAACATCGTTAAGTCGAGAAATCCACAAAACCTTCAAGAAAATCTTTCTTTTCTTCTTGAATAAGATTTTTGTTTATTTCTTTATTGATCTCATAATTGCCCCAGGACCAATATTTCTACGAGAGTCGTGATGTTACTTACCCAAGTCCCTCTCTATATAAGCCCCAGTGGCCCAAGGCTGCGCTACTTCCGTTAGCAGGAAGATGTAGACTCCTTTGGAGTGATAAGGTCTTTAACGAGTCTTTTGTACTCCCAGTGATAAAACAGCCTCGCCGAAGGGAGTTTTTTTTTTCACTCGAAGGCGGAACCCGGTAACACCTATGAATATTCTCAGTACATGTAAATGATCGCTCTGAACAGCAAGCCATAAGCTACTGTATTGATTGTGCTAAAGAAAAAAAAATCTAATGGAGAACATGCTCACAACGGATGCGTTTTTCAAAGCTGCAACGCCGACTCAACGGTATAACGGCAGGTAAACAGGCCAGAAACCATCAGAATCCCGTCAACGGCTCAGCCGTCGCGTTTTATTGGATTTGTCAGGATTTAAAAGGGAAATATTGGCTATAAGACTGTGGTAACAGGGTTGGCCGGATGAATCCTTTACTCGGCAGAGCGCGGCTGAAGTCTTCTTCGACAAACCACTGCGCCACATCGCCTAATTCACTCTGAAGACAGAATGGGGAACTGGCTGGAACAGGAATGGAGATTGTGCGCTCCACCGGCCGTGTATATTTTGTTCCCCGTGACGCTCTTAGTGGTTTGCGGCCCCAACACACTGTACTGAGCTCTGGTCTATATGTGCGCCATCCACGGTGGATGCATGAATTTAGCATAATGCCAGCGTTGCTTGGCCCAGCTCCTGGGACATAAGGCTACACACACAAACACACACACACACACACACACACACACACATTAGGACAATAGTAAAGGAGATATTCTGCCTGCTGGCAAATATTAGAACAGTAATCAAGCATATATGAAGGATGTGAGCTGGATTTGTGTCTATCTGGGGTTGAAAGAGTGATTGAAGACTTCTTCAGAGATGTAGACGTTGTGCTCAGTGTTAGCCATCATCTTAACTATCTAATGTACTGCTGAGTGTCTGTCAGTTGGTTTTGCAGTGTTATGGTGTTGTGTTATGATTGTGAGGTCGTTTGTATATATGAAATACACAAGGATATATATATATATATATATATATATATATATATATATATATATATATATATAAAGTCCACTGAGGATGGGACTAAGGAGATTTTCCATGGCCAGACCCTTTTTCTGTCTATAAAGATTATTCTGTACCGTCTAAATAAAGCTATTATTGAGAGCGCCTGGAACGTTCACAACTGCTGGAAATACTTCTAAGTGTAAACACAGTCCTCACATGCTCAAGAAAGTACTAAACCTCGTGAGTTCAAAATACGAAATGAATTTAATTACTACAGTTAAGACAAAACGTCACTCAGTCTGGTCGTCCACAAAGCAGCTGAGGAACCATAACAGACAAGACGTAATTACAGGATATCTTAATTGGCGTTTCTTTTTGACGAAAGCTCTTTAGAGATTATATGGCAGAAAACTGTTGGGTCCTGGTCTTGTTAGGCTACTTGTGACCTGGTTTAGTATGGTGGCGTTTGAGGAAGAAGGACTGGTAGTGGTGGTGGCAAAGACCATAGGGTTAGTGAAGCTGGGAGTACGTAGTGGCGATGACGGTGGAGATATCGATGAAGGAAGCGACGAGTGAGTCTTCTCAAGCTGCCGGCTGACGCAGAGGAAATGCTGCTAGCCTTGTCCTATGGCTGGCAAATTGACTTCTAACATCGATATGGGAAGGCAAACTACAGTATGAATTATGCTGAACTGCAAAACGTCAGAGGAAAGAATTAAAGGCATATTTCTATTATCTCAACGCTGTAAGCCATACATAATTGCCTGCCAAGCAACCGAGACACAACACACCTTCGAGTGTTTTGAGCTTACAGTATAGCAAAAATTTTTCAGTTTTGTCAGCTTAGGACTCGACAAAAAACTTATTGTGTCATGTTCGTAGGACGAGTTATGTGTCGTGTTCGTAAAATGAATAAATTTCTTCGGTGTTATAAAAAAGCTTAACGCCATCATCCCAAGTCAATATCCTGTAGGACAAAATAAATATTGCTTAAGCGAAGGAGTCCTTTAGTGCTGGATATTACGACACGTGACACAGGAACTCTTCATTTTTGTAGAATACGATACAGAAATAGTTGCTTACGGAACACAATACGGCACAGAAATAGTTGCTTACGGAACACAGCAAGGCACAGAAATGATTACATACGGAACACAGAATAGTCGTCTGGTGTTGCTGGCTTGATCACAACAAAGCCAATTATGAGCTTTACACAGGAATGTTTCACAGAGTTTTGACTACGTCACAACAGTGAGCTGACGACTGGGCAAAGTTATTCTCTCTTACGAACTTACGATACGGCAAGGTTATCCTGTGTAATGAGTTTGCCATACAGCAAATTACCAGTGTTGTAGGCGATGATTAAAAAAAAGAAACACTGTAAACTGATCATATTGTCAAATGACAGGTTCATAACACTCCATATCTAACATAATTTGTCGTGCTGTGATTTTAAGACACAACAGAGTATAGTCTTCACTTCTTGATAATCAGTGATGACTTGTGAATCATATAATGTCAACACAGTGGCATGAGAGAACTGATTTCTGTTGTGTTATAGACTCAACACACACACACACGCACACACACTCACGCTGACGGGGATGGTCTTGTCCGAAACTTACAACACTAGAGAAGTTACGTCGAGAACTCACAGTGAAAGCTTGTTGTGTTTTAAGCTCGCTACACGAAAATATTTTCTTTCCGCGTCGTGAGTTTACGACGTGGCAAAAGCATTGCGGTCAACGTAGCTCGCCACCCCGTCGGGTTTCTGTTGTCCTGACCTCAAAAACCAGAAGAATTTTTGTGGTGAGCTCGCGACAGCAGAGGAGGGATTCGTTGTGTCGTAAATTCCCACAGGAAGAAGGTTCTGTTGTGTTTTAGGCTAAAAACACCCGAGGAATCTATTTGGCCTAGGCTTAAACACTAGTGTTGTTTATCGAGTGAAAAGTTCTCATTACTGATGAGGCGTCTCATGACTCGTTGCATCATCAGTGCGAAATATTGGAGGAGTTTGCCATAGACTCAGCAGTGTGACTTTCCTGTCTACGATTGACCTAAATCTGAAGAAGGCCTTTGATGTGTCGTGAACACACAGGAGTAGACTGGTTTCCCATTGCTACTGACGGAGTGCACAGGACACATGTGCTGTATCCTGAGTTTACAAGAGTAAACGGGTTTCCTTTCCTGCGTTTTTCTCGTACGAGGAGACTGTGCTGTGTCGTGAATCCACAACAGGGAAGGAGGAGAGAAAGGGAAGGCGAGGAGAATTCTTCCATCGCGTGAGTAGTGATGGTGGAAAGTGTGTTACGTACTGAGCTTACGCCAAGAGACGGGTAATTGTATTGTCGGGATTGCATTGCACCATCGGGCAGGTTCCCGATCTCTGTGGCCGTGGCGGGGAGTATGCCAAGTATGGCAAGATGGCGACGACACCCCTCGACGTGACCCCAGATGAGCACCCACCCACCCACTGCCTGCAGCCACCGACGGTAATGATCCCCATTTCAGACGCCTCTACCCGACAGCTTTTAACTCCCAGTGACCTGGATGTTTATGGTACAGCCTCTCCCTCACATCTGGGGTCCGTGGGAGAGATCATGAATGTGAGACCCCCACCCCATCAAGGAAATGGCTGGCCCCATTCTGGGGTCCAGTCGCTAAAAACTCTTCAGACCGAAATTACCAAATTTGTCAGCCATTGTCTGGCCGGTAGGAACCAACCGTCCATAAGGTACTCTGCATCAGAGGATAAAGAGGGTGACTCCATATCCATTTCTGTTGGCATTGGACCCTTGGCGTGCCGTGGCCAAGACGGCTGCAAAAACCGTCAGCAGTGAGTCAAACGCCACTGTCCTGAGACCAACTGAACTTGGCTTGACCGCCACAGTCAGCAGTGTCAGACAGTACTAGTAGCTCGTGTGTGATGCGCCAGCTATATACGTAACTGCGTACATGCGTCACACGCGTATACATCTTCTGCTTCTTGTCCGCTCTTTGTATCTTCGTATTACCACTATTATCCTTACTTGAGGGTAAGACTGGACCTCCGGAGGCGCCTGGGGAGATATCAGACCTGGTGTGCGTCTTGACCAGATTATTCGTCATCCTTTGAAAAGGAAGATTTAAATGAGTCGTTTCCCCATTCGCTAATTTCGTCTTTCTTGTTTACCAGAATGAAGAAGCTATGGTTACTCTGGGTAATCCTTTCCGACGTTTGTGCTCGTATATCTATGGAAACGTTAACTCAGTCTTAACCAAACCCAGCCTATATGGGTGTGTGTCTCTCTCTATAACGTGGCGTAAGTCCAGACTGACGAAGGCTTTAGCCTCACTCGTCTCGGGGAAGCTCCGCCCGGTGGACCTATCCTCCTCTCGTCTCTCAGCCTTAAGCCCCAATATTTCTCCACACATCTCCTGTACAGCGCCGTGGCCGAGGCGCTGACAACGTTCTGGTGTCTCATGGAGCTTTCTCTTTCCCTTCCTTATCCCGTTTACCGCCGCCTGTACTGTGAACATCTACCGCTTATCAAGTATACCTTAAACATTTCGTTGTATACGAAGTTTACACTCTACCTGGTGGTGTACGGGTCAATGTGAACATTTTCATGTTATGGAGGAAATGTACACTGGGAAATCAAGATCAGTTTTTCAGATGAGAATTCGAAATATTTGCAAAATTTAAGAAAAATGTAAGTTTCTTATCTTTTTACTTCTTGAGCGCGTTTAATAGATTCAAAACTGAATTGTAATCACTTACCAATTGTATTTTTTTCCTCAAATGGACATCAAAATGCCCATCATCAGTACACGCATGTTAATAAAATCGAAATATTTTCCGTCTTGAATAGCATCTTTAACACACAAACTCACACACTTCCGCGGTGTTGTGGTTGGCGTGTCTGACCATAATTCTCGCACGAGCCCTCTCGGTTTCGTATCCTGGGCGTGTCTGTTGGCCTACAGCCAACCCCAGCTGCTCATCCTTCCTCTCGGGACTGGTCAATAGAAGGGTACGTGGCTTAGGCTGGCGTGTGTGTGTGTGTGTGTACATATAAGAGTAAAATCGTGGTACGTACATATGGTTAAGAAACTGGGCAACGCGAGTGTGAAATTCTTTTTAGTCAAGATACAAATAGCTATCACATATACAAATCACACACACACGCACATGCCAACACTTCATCCGTTTCTCTGGCAGAACTGAAATTACTGACAGCCTTCCGCAGGAGCGAACAGCCGAGGGTCCAGAGGGCCTGAATCTGCTAGTTGTCAGTTCAAGAGCAGTCAATAAGGTCTAGGGATTCAGAGCCAAGAGCTGTAGCGAATGATAACAAGATATGTTAAGGAATAGAATGGCATGTTTGAAATGCTTTATCACAGTGGAAGACTTTATAACCTCAAACACCGGTGAGATGGCATAGGAAGAAGGTGTTGGAGAGCAGAAGAAGAAAAAGCTTAAATAAAATACTAAAGGATTTTGGCCTATATAAGACTCGAGGTCCTGATAGATCCTTTTCACAGTGGCAGAAGATCCATGCAAATGCGCTTGACATACCACTTCAGATTTTGTAAAAGATCTCGCTGGAGAAAGGTAAAGTGCCGAGGGAATGGCAAAGGGCAAACCTCACGCCTATTTGATTGACAGGCTTCAGACTGGTCTCCATGACGAGCGTGGTCTGACAAGAACCGGAAAACATATAATCAGAAAGCAAGCGTGTGACTCCTTGCTAGGGAGAAACTACCTACGTGAGAGGCAACTAAGGTTTCAGGGAAAGGAGGTCACGTGCAAAGGACCACTTACATTTCTACGAGAGAGTGAACTCCGCTATAGACACAAGAGAAGTCTAGGTAGTTTGCGTATAGCTGGACTGCCAGAATGAGTTTGACGCTGTACCATACTGAAGGCTAATAGAAAATGTAAGTTACCAGACCGGAATTAGGAATAATTCTTTCGATGGAAAGATTATTTTAGTGGAAGGGAACAAAGGACACGTGCCAGAGGAGCCTTCTTGAAATGGGTGAAGGTCACCAGTGGCGTGTCTCAGGGCTCTGTTCTTAGACCATTGCTCATCTTGGTCCGTGTGAATGACTAGCCAAACGCCTTGGATCCCCTGCCTGCATGTGTTTGCAGATGATGCCAAGGTCGTGACGGGGGCAAAAAGCGAGGGGAAGTTTGTGTCAACTTACAAGGGAGACGTACATAAACCCCAACGTTGGCCTGGTACATGGCTGATGAAGTTTAGTCCCAGTTTGCGTGAAGTAATGAGGATAGGATGCAGTGAAAGGAGACCTCCATACGAATGATAACTTGCAGGAAATACTAAGCCTCAGGCCCCTGTGTGTGAGAAGGACTTGGGAGTCGGCATCTTCCCTAACCTCTCGCCAACTCCCACTTCAGAAGTACAGTGAGGGAGGCAAACTGCTTTCTGACGACATTAGAACTGAGTTTAAGTGTATATGGATCAAGTAGTATTCAATGAGGTGTTAAAATCCTTCACTTGGCCAAATAGGAAGCGCCTCGCAGATTTGGTCACCACGCTTAAAGAGGCACAAGGAACTGATAAAGAAAATCCATATTAGGGCAACAAAGATGGTACCAGAAAAGAGAAGAGTGAGGTGCTGATCTGATCACAACCTTTAAGTTTATAAATCAGCTTGATGACGGAGACAGTGACCAGTTCTTCAAAAGAGGCTAGGACTGAACAACCAGGAACCTTAACATGAAAATGAACGAGGAAAAGTATTAGTTTATATGCGAAGAGGAACTTTTATGGTGCAGGGATAGTAGATGAATGCGAACAAAAGAGAAGATTCAAGAGATGGTGGACTCGCGAATGTAGAACTCTCTCCCCGTGCAACAAAAATCGGTAATTACAAACACAGATGCATAAACACACCCTGAACAAGGATAACAACAAATCTAGTCCAGCTTAAACTATACTACAAGTCCCCATGGCGCAGTGGAAAGCGCGCTGGACTTCTAATCCAGAGGTCGTGGGTTCGAGTCCCACTGGGGATGAACGATCTTTTGGAAGGCGAGCATTTTGCTTCTGAAAACCTCAGTACGGAAGTGGTTACTGCTGCGACCTGGGGAGCTCTCGGACCAAAGATGAAATTCCTGAGAAAGAGTAGCCGAATTATAGGCATCCCTATTCTTCGCCCTTTCTTCGTTACCTAGCGAAAGTTACTGTCAATATATATATATATATATATATGTGTGTGTGTGTGTGTACGTGCACGAATGTGAGGTGCTTGCTTTGATTCCACTTATGCTCGTCAAAGCAGTCACCAGATAGGCAATATCTGTGTCATTCAGCCACCCACTTATCCAATTAATTCTTGAGTGTTACTTCCTTGAATAC
>JAYMFT010163306.1:0-12380 GCA_038088735.1 Panulirus argus | reverse complement strand
TATATATATATGGCAGTGATAACCTGATAACAATCGCATCACAATACTATGACCACCACAGAGGCACGTAGGCGCTACATCACACAACTGGAACAATGGCTCAGCAAAAACATAATATCGGTATCACCACAGGAGACTTCAATTACCATTTTAGCCCACACACAGAACAATCCAGCCCAAAGCCTCCAGTCACCTTGACTGGAAAATCACCCCCACTGAACAAAACATAAACCATTCTAGTATCATATTATACGACACACACATGACATTCACTCCCTCACACCCATGATACTGACACAAGAGTAACTCTCAAATTTCTTAACATCCTCGACCTCGACAAACTATTCATTCACTTCACTCTAAACTATGCCTCAGTTTGTCTGCACTTTTCCACAAGCAAATATAACAAAACTGTAAACTACACAATGTAAAACACTTAGAATGATCTATGGCAGCTTAGCAAGCACAAATATTCATCAAAACTGAACGAAATGTAGATCCTCCCATTACAATCCAACCTCAACATGCTCGGCACTCAGGTCTTTGCAATATCACTGGACCCCACCTAACCAAACCTCTATATAACTAACCACAAACCCCCAAAGCAGATATAAGAAGCTTACCCTACCTAAAACCTCAACAGCCCCTACTCTTAGACCCCCTCAACCCTTGTAAAAGTAACAATTACAACACACGTATACACTGAAATGATCCGACAAACTCTAAATAACCGCCCTCACAACTCAGCCTTGAACGCCAACCCACCAAACACACGTCCACCTGAAACCACACTCTCCAGACAAACACGAGTCACATTTTCTGTCTACGATCTGGACATCATCCATCCTTATATTAAGAAATAAATTCATCACATCCCAGGACCCTTCATGACCACGATGCGACAACTACAATGAAGACACCAAACACTTACGGCTCAGATGCCATGGACCATTTCCCAGTCAGTCGCATTCCCGTGCTGGTAACGTCCATATAACACTCTCTCTTTTTCTTTAACTCCTTAACTTTCTCATCCCACTACTATTTGCCTTTCTCACATTTCCACAACTAACCTTCCGTACGTCACACAATTCTTCCATACATATAAATATACTGCTTCCCTAAATTTCACCCATTCCCTGCCCACTCCCCTAGTTACATTTACTCTCACCTTTTCTCATTCCTCACTTAATCTCTCCTGGTATCGCCTCACACAAGCCTGTTTTCCAGGTTCACCCACTTGCACCACCCTCTTCCCGCCCATACCACTTTCTCTTTCCCTAAAGCATATATGAACTTACAACCTCGCCCACACTAAGGAATGGTCAGACAACCAACTAGCTGGCCCTTTCAACAAATGTACACGCCTGTCAATTAGCACGTAATCCAACACTGCACGCTCATACTCCCCTCCCCACACTCCATCCAAGTATCCTTACGCATGCCCCTTCTTTCTAAACATAATATTCCTAATCACAAGTCCTTTTCCAGAACACAACTCTAAAAACATTTCTCCATTGGGTATCTCATACACCCCCTTCCCCATTTACACATTTAACTACCATATCATCCATCCTTGCATTCAAATCACCCGTTACTGTTACACGATCCCTTGCATCCATTTCGATAATGCAATACACTCAGCTCCTCCTGAAGCACTCCCCTGTCTTCCTCATTCCTCTTATTACAAAGTGCATTAACACAATCACCCACCTCTGCCGGTTCACTTTCATTTCCCCACACATCAATCTGAAGCCAACTTCCTTACAGTCTTTCACACATTCCCACACCACCTGCAGCAGCAGAAGTGCCACTCCCTCTTCTGCTCTCGCCCTCACACTAATCCCCAAGTCCAGACTGTATCCCTTGAACATTACCAAACCATTCTTTCCCCTTCCCCTTGAGGTTAGTTTCACTCAGAGCCAGAATATCCAGGTTCCTCTCCCCAAACATACTACCTATTTCTCCTCTCTTTTCATCTAGGTCTTATTCGCGGACATTCAGACGACCAAGCCTGAGCCTTTGAGGAGGGCATCCTCGCTTGGCTCTTCTCATTTTTCGGAAATCGAAACACAAGGAAAGGAGGGTTGCCAGTCGGCCAATCCCTCTCCTTGAAGTCGCCTTTTATGAAACAAGGAATACAAAGGTTATGTTCCCTGGGGATTAGGGACAAATAAGAACATCAGTGAGGGGAACAGATGAAGAAGTGGTAACAGATAAAGAAGAGGTGAGAGGAGTGAGTATTATAAAGGATTGGTGAATGCGTTAGATGACAGGGTGGCAGATGTGGGGTTGTTTTGGACACGGAGGTACACGGAGCGAGAGAGAGTCACGGCCAATAGTTTGGTGGGAATGTCTCGCATGCCTTGCATAAGAACTGTGGCAAAGAGGCTGGAGTGGATGGGTTTGCGCGCAACTTTCTCAAGAAAGAGGTTTACAGCATAGCTGAGCGGTTAGTCAGGAATGCCTGTATAATGGCCTTTAGGAAAGGCAAGGGGGATAAAAGTGAATGGTCGAAAACCAGAGGCATAATCTTGTTGATTGTACCTGGTAAGTGTTACGGGAAAGTGGTGGTTGAAGAGCGGTGGCATGCACTGGGCATCAGACTGGGGAGAAACAATATGGTTTTAGAAGTGGTAGAGGATGTGTGAGTCAGGTGTTTGCTTCGAAGAATCTGTGTGAAGAATGTTTAGGGGAAGAGAAGGATTTGTACTTGGTATTTTATGAATGTGAAGATAGATTATGAGAGGTTGATAGACGCTTTTTGGAGGGTGTTACGAATATAAGGTGCGGGAGGAAAGCTGATAGAGGCAGTAAAGAGCTCTTATCACGTGAAAACAAGACGTGTGCGAGTAGGAAGAGAGGATGGTGAGTTGTTCCAGGTAAAGGTGGGATTGCATCACGGTTGCCTGATATCACCGCGACTGTTTAAGCTGTCTGTGGATTGGGTGGTGAGGGAGGCAAATGAGAGGGTCTTGGAGAGAGAGAGGCAGGGCTACAATCTATTTGGGTTGGGGGAGACTGGGAGGTGAGTCAGTTGCTGTTTGCTGATGTTACGGTTCTGGTGGCAGATCGAAGTGAGATACTGCAGAAACTGGTTTCTGAGTCTGGGAGTATGTGAAATAAGGACGTTGGGAGCTAATGTGTATAAAAGCGAGATCTATCATTGGTGAAACATACGATAGTTGGAGTGTGTTTGAATGGAGAGAACCTGGACGATTTGGATTATTTTAGATAACTGGAAATGGATATGACATCGGATGGAACCATTGAAGGTGAAGACCGTAAGGCGAGAATTAAGGAGTGTGTGGAAAGAGGGACATAGTCTGTGAGGGCACAGATAGGCATGTTTGATGCTATAGTAGTTCCGACGGTGCTGTAAGGAAGTGAGACAAGGAATCTAGATATAAATAAAAAAGTACGGAAGATGATGGACGTGATGGGAATGAAATGTCTGAGGGCACTATGTGGTGTGATGTGGGTTGATTAAATAAGAAATGAGAAGGCAGAGAGGGATGTGGTAGTAAGAGGAGTATGTGTGAAAGAGATGAAAAGTGTGTGCTGAAACGTCTGAGATACAGGAGGAGGATACGGTAGGAGTGGCTGACTAAGAGGTTATGTATTTCAGCAAAGGGGACACCTAAGACGAGATGGAAGGATGGAGTGATCTGAGCTTGACCATTCAGGAGGGTGAAAGGTGTGCACGGGACAGAGAAAATTGGACCAATGTGGTATACCAGAGGGGACGGGCTGTCAATGGGCAGCACTAAAGCACATTAAGCAGTCAGGGGAAACTATGGAAAGGTCTGTGAGGTTTTGTTGTCGACAGAAGGGATCTGGTTTAGGTTGCATAATGCATGCTAGCGAGAGAGCGGATGTGAGCGAATGAGGCCATATCTAAGTCTGTACCTGGGGCTATCTCGCTCACGCGGGAAAATGTGAACAGGTATGAAAAACAGAAAGATATACGTGTTTGTGAGTGAGTGTGTGTGTGTGTGTGTATGTGTGTGTGCACAAGGATTATATAACAACAGTTTGATATCACAAACATATGTGCTGTTCATATTTTACCTACAGCCTCTGTCTTTCTGTCTTCAGGCCAGTGGCCGTCTAAATTCAAACTCTTGCCTGGACAGGGTGTGTGACAGGCCTTCCTTCACACGCGCACACACACACACACGTCACATCTACATAGGTATTAATCCACATGCATGACAGATGACACTGATGTCCCTTCAACATTAAATCATTTGCATATCTGCGACCCTCTCAGTCTGCCTCCCTCCCTCCCTCCCCCCCGGCTACTCTGCTAATGAGAAAGGTCAGGTAATTTCCGGCCTGAGCGTCGTCTGAAACGCCGACTGACTCGAGCCAAAGATCGAAAATAAAGAGTTCGTCTCAGAATAACTATTTCATCAGCGACTTAGTCTTACATGCTGCATACTGTCTTCTCTAACGACCAACCGCCTGGATGACCAACCACCTGGACGACCAGCCACCTGGACAATCAACCACCTCGACGACCAACCGTCTCGACGACCAGCCACCTGGACGACCAACCACTTCAACGACCAACTATCTGGACGATTTACCACCTTGACGACCAACCATCAGGATGACTAACCACCTGGATGACCAACCACCAGGATGAGTAACCATCAGGACGACAAACCACCTAGACGACCTGACCAACCACCTGGATACTTTAACCACCTGGATGAGTAAGCACATGGACGACCAACCATCTGCGTGTGTAACCACCTAAACGAACAAGCATTTGGATGCATAACCACCTGGACGACCAACCACTTCCTTACTTTTGACAGTGAAACAGCCAACGATTCTCTCCTGTTGTGGGAACATTTGGTCGGCTAGAATTTTCTTTTTTTGTTCCAGTGTATGAGTGTGTGTCTGCATGTATGAAGGTAAGCCCTGTTTGCAAGTGGTTGTCTGTAATTACCTACTAATGCACGAGGAGGGAGTTTTACACTCGTCGGGCCTCATCTCTTGAACATTCCCAACCAAGAATTAGCCATCTAAGCTTTTGCGTTCTGCCGTCTCTCACAAGCTCCGACCGTCCACCAACCTTACACTAAAACAGCAATTCTTTACGCCGCTGTTAGCAAGCTTCCTGCACACCTGTGGTTACTGCATCTCACGAAGGACTGGTCACTCTCGACGTCTTCCCACTGATTTCAGTAACAGGTCACCCCACTCTCTCCTCCTTCCCTGTGATGAATAAAATTGGTACCCCTCACCAACCCACTGTAGCTCTGGTCTCTTAATTCAGGTGCCATTGTAAAATGCCCTTCCATGGACTCCGATGATCATAGATATTTGTGCTTCCTTTACTACAGTGACCAGACTTGAGAGGTATAATCCACTTTTGTGTGTAATTAGCAATTTGCAGTGATCTGTTCTCACAGAATGAGGAGGGTATTTCACACTCGTGTGTGTGTGTGTGTGTGTGTGTGTGTGTGTGTGTTTAAAGTACAAAATTCACTATAAACTTTTATTCTTATAGTAAGACCCATTCCCGGTCACTGGTATTCATTCTGTCTCTTTACCTCTAATCATCTACCACGCGAATCGCTGAACCAGGCTTAAGGTCGACTGACTAAATCTTCAAACAACTGCCGGCTCTGGTTCTCCCGTGTTATACCAACAATGTTGTGGATCACCAGGTGGGCAGAGCAGGTTGTGGGTGAGCCAGGGGTTAGCAGAGGGGGAAGTGGGGGAGTGGGTCAGGAAGGCTGGTAAGCAGTGTTGTGGAACGTCGTGGGACGGCTACACTGGTGTCTTCTCTCCCATATACACAAAGGAAACCACACAACGAGACCACCTGTCATTGAAAGCCGGCTCGCCAGAACACCTTCGTCAGCTGGTGAGTATGCAGCTGGACGCCGCTGGTGTGACATCTGCCACCCATGAGTGTGTGTGCAGCTGGATCCCAGACCCGGTGGAGTAACAACAGTCACACGTGACAGCATGCAGCTGGACCCCAATGTTGTAATACCGGGCCACCCGTGACCAACGCTCCCGGCATCACAACGCCTCAGCATCCCACTGCGTCAGGTTGCCAGTTAAGTACCAGGAAGTAATTAATGGGGGGCAAAATCCCCCTTGGAAAGGTCACGTTCGTATTGCGTGACCCTGAAGAGACCCAGTGTTATCACAATACTGGTAAAAACTACGTTGTAATATATTGCGCATTCACCCACGGAATGGCAACACCGTCTGTGAATGAAGGCGTAACAAGTTAATTAAAATCAATCAACCTTCGCTGAATGTGGTCGCGAAATTCAGCACCTCCAGCCTTGTGATCCCACGGGGGAAGGAAGTCTCGCACAATCGGATCTGAATCTGACCCCGAGAAACGATCCCGAGTATTTAACGCAACACGGATTCAACTCTTACGGAAGAAGACGAAGTAACTCAAGTCACACATCATAGACACGAACCAGGTATGAAATAATGAGTGAATGAATGCATTAACACACACACACACACACTGGCTGAGCAAATACATAATGAACTAAGAATTTCATCTCAAATAATTCACTATAACAAGTCAGTTGTGGAGATTAAAAGTTGCGCCAATGAAAGTCAGGCAAAGTAATCGTCACTGCCCACAATATACGATTATCCCCCGTAGGTCCAGCTGCCGGTACACGCTGCTGTCACAGTGGACGGGCGTCCCCCTGATTAGTGAGCAAGAGGCAGCTGGGGCTCAAGTCACTACGGGCACACGTCAGGAGGGGGAGGCGAGGTGAGCTCTTACCTTCTTACTGTGGACGACTGCCTCTGTTGTGATCAACAGCTTCTTAGAAAACCTCATGTTCCTCTCCTAACAACCCCGGCTGTCCTCTGGTCTTCACCCCTGTGCCACAGGCGACGCTGGGGGGGGAGTTGGCACTGTGCAGCGGAGAGCAAGACCTGCTGGTAATCCGTGGGTCTGCTTCGTCTCACTGTGAGAAAGCCCTACCACAGTCCTGCTGGGGAAAGGACCCAAATGTTGCGACACTATAAACACTATTCCTGCCAGTCACCGTAATAACGAGTTTTTTCCTCTTGGTTATTCGCGTTACGTGCACGAGAGTCCAGCAAGCTAGGAAGGCCCCGACACCACGCAAGGTTTGTTAGTGTGTGCTGAATGAAGGCCGGGATCCTGACGCGCCGCCCACTGCTTGCCAGCGACCACTCCCACCAGCGAGCGGACGCCCTTCCCCTTGGTCGCCGACACCTGTCGCCCGACCTTGATGGGATTCACTGCTGTTGTTAGAGAAACAGTATATCCTGCCTGATATCTTTGTACTGTACATACGAGTTCCTTAACCCTCCTATGTCACCTAACACTTATATTGCTCAACAAGTCATTCATATAAGGACTGACCCATCCCATATTGTGCTAGTACAGAATAACTTGCATTGTACTCAACTATATTGTCAGACTCTGTATGTTCAGGTTCATCGAGAGCTTGTAATGACCCGTCCACAACACAGTCCTGGGATCAGTAAGTACAGTGACTAAACCAAGCTACCTTTCGCTCTTCCAACAGCAGTCCGAGTTCTGTGATGTTTAGTTATGCGTATGGTCAGCTGCATTACTAAACGGCTTAATATCTGGCTTAATTTCCATCATCGTCAGAGATCATATGAAACACACTTTCCCTTTCTCTCCTCCCCACAACCTCTGACTCCTATACACACACACACACACACACGTCGCTTAGGCTTAGGCTGGTGTGTGTGTGTGCGCGCGCGCACAGAGAATTAAAGGCATGATACACATATATACTGGATTAATAGACGGGGCAACACGAGTGTAAAACCCTCTACCCTTAACATACACATAGTGACCACAAAAAGTAATCTTACACACACACACACACACACACACACACACACACACAGGAGACACATGTGGTATACGTGGGAAGGAGGCGGGAGCGGGGGCAAGAGATACGGTGCATTAGGCCAGAGGTCCGGCAAGTGACGTGTTGAATTACTGCCCACAGCTAGGTTGCACTGGCCGCCCTGCTGCTGCTGTGGATGCAGCCCTGACCTGCCTCCAGCTGCTCTTATTGCTGCACCGGCCGCTATCCTGCTGTACGTACTGTATGGTTTAGTACAGCAATGCCTAGCCAGCTGCTATTCTGGTCTACTACTACAAGGCCAGTTATGCTCCTTCAAGATCAGGTAAGATCCTACAAAGCCAGTCTGCTAATACAGTTCATATATGATGTTACAAGGCCTGGTCTGCTTCTGCAAGGCCAGGTCTGCCATTGCAAAGCCTGGTCTGCTGCTACAAGACCTAGTCTGATACTGCATGGCTGGGTCTGTTTCTACAAGACCAGATCTGCTGCCTCACTACACAGTCAGCTGTCACATTTCCCGTTCTCTTCCTCCACAGTCTGTGTTACAAGCAGAACTTTCTCCTTGTATTTTCGTTAGCGGTAAAGGATCAATATTAGCAACATCAACAACGGTACTTCAAGTTTAGGTACAGTTCACAGCACTACAGTAGCATCAAGAACGGTACTTCAAATTAGGACTTAGTTCAGCTCACTACTATCAGTAGCAACCAAGAATCGTACCTCAGGTTAAGATACAATTTCCAATACTGTCTGAAGCATCAATAACGATACCTCAAGTTAAGGTACAGTCGACAACACTTGCACAAACACTGTTTTTCCCTGCGAAACGTAATCAATAATCACCTAAACCTCAACTTCCTCATTCTGTTTGTTGACGTAACATTTTACTGTAGATTCCTATATTTTATTCTCCTTATCCCGTTTTCTTTAAGTCCTTTGAGCTCAACGCATCTTTTATCCTTAACAACAATGCCTTCGTTTTACAACCTACAGTGCATTCCATGTACAGTTTCTCTTCCGCTCATATCTCATTCATACGAACACTTAACAGGGTGGGAGGCCAAACTATTCTGCAATAACCCGATAGGAAAGTCATCCCTATGGACACAACATTCCGTAACCAATTCATCCCCACAACAGTTAAGCCTAACGATCTTGACTTGAATGGTCATTAATGTGAGGCCTATAGAAAGGCAACTACAAGCCTGGGTTATCAAGCCATTGGATCTCCTTGTTCAAAAGGAGGAAGGGCAACAAGACAGATGTATCTAGTGTCATCTGTCTATATGACAGAAAGACGGATATATCTATATCACCCATCTATATAATATGACAGCAAGACAGACGTATTTAATGTCACGTTGGATGACTTCACTGCTCTGGGTCACACTGGATGTCATCACTGCCAGTGGCTGGGTCACATTGGATGACGTCACAGCTAGTGGCTGGGATCCACTAGACAACATCTCTGCTGGTGGCTGGGTCACACTGGACGGCGTCACTACTAGTGGCTAAGTCACACTGGATGTCGTCACTGCTACTGACTGGGGTCATGAGCAGTGATGCCATCCATATTCTTGGCAAGCTGGGCCTCCTCATCAGGCGTCTTCAGGTTCCTCAAGTACCCATGAAAGACCCCCAGTGACCCGCAGACAGCTGTCTATGACGATGGTGACCACGTTGGTCTGGAGATTAGTCTCCTGACACAAAATAGGATCCGGCGGGCGAATGGAACTCCCTGCCTGAGACCTCCACTCCCGCTCTGATGGCGTCAAGCGTCACCACAGAAGCCATAATCTTAGCTCGGTGGTCTTTACGCCAGTAAGACTTATGACAACCTCTTAGCTCATGACTGTGCATGACGAGTCGTGGGATCCTCTCATGAAAGCTTTGCCCATGTGATTACTTCCCTCCACCACTTCATCTTAGTTGAATATAACACCCGGAGTTAGACTCTGTTCTCTCGAGACTCAAACTGTCTGGTGGGATTTCACAGGAGTTAAAAAGTGGAAAAACAATAACAATAATAATAATGAAAATAATAATAATAATAATGATAATAATAATAATAATAATGATAATAATAATAATAATAATAATAATAATAATAATAATAATAATAATAAAAATTATAATAATAATAAAAATTATAATAATAATAATAATAATAATAATAATAATAAAAATTATAATAATAATAATAATAATAATAATAACAGTAATAATAATGATAATAATAATGATGAAAATAATAATAATAATAATAATAATAATAATAATAATAATAATAATAATAATAATAAAATGATAATACCAAAAGGTTGCTTCCTATGGGGGTAATAGATTAAACTACAAGTTGAGGAAGATATTAGAGGGGTTCTTTAACTCACTTTTCCCCAGGTTATGGCCTCCCCTTTTCGATATTAAAGGCCTCACGATATCATTAGCTGGAGTCAGGTGTCTCGCCTCTGTTGATGAAGACGAGGTGGGGTTGTTGTTGTTGTTGCTGTTGTTTTAAGATACGCTGGAAGCGATGGAGATTCCAGGAAAAAGAAAACGATTATCAAATTTGTGTTCTGTTCGTTGCTCGTCACCCTAATCGCTTTATTTACCCATATTTATCTCTCAGTTATTCCTAACGTTTATTTACTCAGAGCCATCCCTCCTCGTCTATCAGTATTGCTTTCTTTATTCTTTTCTTCTTCCGTGCTGTACATTTACCTGGGTCATTTCAGCTTCCTTGCTTTCCTCGTTCGCTTTCCAGTCCTCATTATCGTTCCAGTCTTTCGTGTGTTTACGTGGAAGCTTCTCATTAGTCCCACGCCCCATTTTGACTCACCAGTACTCCTTCCAGGTGTCACATTGTCCTTGTCCTCATTCCTCCTGGATCCTCTCCTTCCAGCGACCCATTCCTTCCAGAGTTCCACACCTAACGTGTCTTTCCGTACCCGGCTGGACTGGTGCGTTTCCAGTTGTCCGCAATGTCTTCGCTTGAGCGTTGAGGAGAGAGTTAGTATGGTGATGAGGCACTCTCTATCTATCTGTCTATTTGTCTGTCTATCTATCTACGTGTCTATTTATCTATCTATCTATCTGCTGCTTAAGTTATGCTTCGTGGGGGAGGGATGTTAGGGCTTAGGGTATAGGATTGTGTGTCTTGGGTCCGGATGACAGGACGGAGCGGGAAGGGGGGGGGGGGAGGGGCTGTTGTTGATGTGGAGGCCCCCCCCCCCCTCTCCCTCTCCCCCCCTCCCCCCCGGAAGCATTGTAAAGGGGTGAGGCTTCGTAAGTTAAGCGCAGTCTTCCGGCTCGTAAATGGTGGCGGGGAAGTTACAGCAGTCTCCGGTTTGTTCCATACGGGACGTATATCTTACGATCGGTGTCGGAGGTCTTCTTCTACCCCCCACAGCTGGGGTCTGGGACCTTACCTTACCTTACGTAAGGTAAGGTAAGGTTTTCTTCTATCCCCAACTATTATATATTTTTGTAATATTTATCGTACTAAATAGATGAGATTAAAAGACTTGGATTTATTCGTATAATTTCCATTTTAGATTTATTTTCATTGTTTTTTTTTTTCCGCCGTAAATTTAGTGTTAGGTTTTGTGCAAGAGAATCGTCTGAGTAACTTATTCACTTCATGTAATTGCATTTTGATACCTATTGTTTGGACTTGTGTATTGTACAGTTTCATGTACTACGATGTCTTCGTAGTACAAATTATACGACGTGAGCAGCCTCACCTCGAGCAACTAGCTATATATAGAGCAAGACAAATTGCGAGAACCCAACAACGTGATTTATGAATTCAAATGTCATCAAGGGATGAGACTGTGAGCTCCTTACCAGCATGACCTACATTGGAAGGAGGAACAGCAGCTTGTATTATGTTCCGAAGATTTACCCTACACCTTCAAAGAAGGTTCTGTCAAACAACGCGTTGCCAGGATGCATAAAAATGCCCGTCACACGAGAGATAACTGTTAAATCTGCGTGGATACCACTCCGTAAACAAGATACAAGACGCCACACATAACCTAAGTACAAATTGTCAATTAACAGCGAAATCAACAGCCAGTATACGGGCCAAAGGGAAGGTTACTACAACTACAAGCCCCAGCATCGCGGTACAGCCAGTGAGCGCGCAGCGCTACAGACACGTCCGCCTACAGGTATTAATCAGCCTCACCCATCCTACTTACGATCGTTCCCACCTGCTCCACTGACCTCTCCACGCGCTCCTGAAGATAATATATGATGGATCCAAATCAAGACGTCGAGACAATCCTTGGAGGTATCTACACACAGTCTCCTAAGCCATTTGGAAAGAAATATTAGACAACATGAAGGAATCTGACTAAAAAAAGCCAGATATCTGGTTATTTTTACAATCTACATATCTATCTATCTATCTATCTGTCTATCTATCTATCAATCTATATCTATCTATCTATATATCTATCTATCTATCTATCTATCTATCTATCTATCTATCTATCTATATAT
>JAYMFT010163295.1:0-12380 GCA_038088735.1 Panulirus argus | reverse complement strand
CCCCTGATGCTCCTCTTACTAATCCTATGACTCTTCCTGTAATCTCTTTTCGGACTGTCCGAAAAGCTCTTCTTTCTGTGGACACAAGCAAGGCTTATGGTCCTGATGGCATCCATCCCCGTGTACTGAAAGAGTGTGCCTCTGAACTTGTACTTGAGCTTGCTCTTCTCTTCCGTTTCTGTTTAGAAAAATGCTTTGATACATGTCATGCCTTAGAAGGGTGACTGTTCTGATCCCTCTAACTATCGTCCTGTTGTTTTGACATCTACTATTTTCAGAGTCTTTAAATCCCTCCTCAACTCCCATATTCTTAAGCAATTCGAAAATCACAGTCTTCCTTCTAATCACTAGTATGGCTTCCGTGAGGCGAGATAAGACTTGTGATATTCTTTCCTATTTTACTAATGTCTGGTCATCATCCCTGAAAGACTTATGGCGAGTCATATGTAGTTGCCTTTGACATATCTAAGGCTTTTGACAGGGTGTGGCATTGGGGTCTCTCCTCTAAGCTCCCTTCTTTTGGTTTCCTTCACTAACTTTGCTCCTTCATATCTATATCTGTGGTTGTTGATGGATCAGCCTCCCCCCTTTTCTCCTTTTTTTTTTTTTTAAAGATCTCTCCTCCACAAATAATCCAATGCATTCATACGTTGACGACTTAACAGTGCATTCATCCACATCCGTCAATTCTGCTCCCTCTTCTCTCACTCGATCTGCATTTCGTCTTGACATATCTTTCTCAATAAACTCAGGATTGGGGAGGATATCTCAGTGGGGTACACAATATCTTGTTAAGTTTCATGCCTTCAAGACCCAATTTCTACCCATCTCTCTACCGAAAACTCCTGAAAACTCTCGTCTTTCCTTTGACGGTTCTCTAATTCCACCTATTGACTCAATGAACATACCTGACATTACTGTAACATCCACTCTTTCTTAGAAACCCCACATTACTGGAATAGCGAAGACTGCCTCTGAGAAACTGAGTGTCCTATTTAGATGTCGAAACTTCTCTTCTGAACAGTTGCTCCTATTATACAAGGGACTGATCCGTCCTTGTATAGAGTACTGCTCTCACATTTGGGGTGGTTCTAGCTCTGTTTCCTTAATTGACAGAGTTGAGTCGAAAGCGATCCGACTTATAAACTGCCCCAGGCTAACTTCTAAACTTAACCCCCTTGCCCTACGCCACAATGTTGGTTCACTTTCCTCTTCTATAGGCATTACTTTGGTTTTTGTTCCCGAGAGCTGGCTGCTTGTGTGCCCCCACCACTAGCTAGACCACGCAATACTCGGCAAGCTACTGCGCCACATGATTATTGTGTGGCCATCGGCAACTCAAGAGTGGGCCGTTTTGATACCTGCTGCTTTCCCAACATGTTGAAGCTTTGGAACTCTCTACATTCTCTAGTCTTTCCCAATAACTCTGACTTGTCACATTTCAAAAGACAGGTCTTTCACTTTTTCAAAAATTCGTAAATACTTTCCCTTGTGTTTCTTCCGTTTCATAATTCCCTATATTTCAATTGTGGCTCGGCCTTGATGTGGATTTTTGTCCGCGACTGGAGCCTTCAACATCAAAAAAACAGTAATGACTAGAGGCTATCTAATGATAGCCAGAGACTTCACAGAAATGGCCAGAGGCTACACAGTAATGACCAAAGTGAATGATTACCAGATGCTACACAGTAATGACCAAAGTGAATGATTACCAGATGCTACACAGTAATGAGGAGAAACTACACAAGAATGACCAGAGGCTACAGAGTAATGACCAAAGGCTACAGAGTAGTTACAAGAGTCTATACAGTAATGACGAGAATGTACACAGTAATGACCAGAGGTTCAGAGTAATGACCAGAGAGTACACAGTAATGACCAGAAGCTACATAGTAATGACCAGACACTAAAGAGCAAAGACCAGAGGCTAAAGAGTAATGACCAGAAGCTACACAGTAATAATCAGAGACTACACAGTAATTACCAGAGACCAGAGTAATTACCAGACCCTACACAGTAAAGACCAGAGGCTAGAGAGTAATAACCAGAGACAACACATTAATGACCAGAGGATACATAATTATGAAGAAAGGCTCACAGTAATGCCAGAGAATGCTCAGTAATGACCAGAGACTGCACAGGAATGACCAGAGTTAACAGAGTAATGACCCAAGGCTCACAGTAATGACCAGAGACTTCACAATAATGACAAGCGGCAATGTAGTAATGACGAGAGGCTATACACTACTGACAGGAGACTACAGAAGAATGACTAAAGGCTACACAGTAAAGACCAGAGAGTACAGAGTGATAACCAGAGGCCGGAGAGTAATACCCAGAAGAATGACTAAAGGCTACACAGAAAAGACCAGAGAGTACAGAGTGATAACCAGAGGCCGGAGAGTAATACCCAGAAGCTCACAGTAGTGACCAAACACTCCAGAATAATGACCAGAAGCTGGAAAGTAATAACCAAAGGTTTCAGAGTAGTTACCAGAGACTACACAATGATAGCCAGAGGCTACACAGTAATGACCAGAGGCTCACTCTGATGACCAGAGAGGACACAGTAATGACCAGAGGCTACACAGTGAAGACCATACGCTACACAGTAATGACCAAATGCTACAGAGTAGTGTCCATACACTACACAGTAATGATCAGAAAATTCATAGTAATGATCAGAGACTACAGAGTAATGACTAGAGACTACACAGTAATAAACAGAGGCTACACAGTAACGACCAGTGACCACACAGTAATAGCGAGAGGCTCACAGTAGTGATATGAGGCAGGCTATAGAGTAATAAGCCGAGACTACAGAGTAATGATCACACGCTACACAATAATATCCGGAGACTATACAGTAACGACCAGAGACTACACAATAATGACCAAAAACCACACTGCAATAACCAGAGACAAGACAGTATTTATATTTACATAAGGCTGGACAGTAATGACCTTAGGCTACACAATAATGACCAGAGGCTACACAGTAATGAACAAATATGCTGTAATGACCAGAGATTACTGAATAATGATCAGAGACTACAGAGTAATGACCAGATAATACAAAATTATAATCAGAGACTGCAGAGCAATGAACAGAGGCTACACCTAATGATCCTAGGTTACGCAGTGATGATAAGAGGTTCAGATTAATAGCCAGAGACTTCATTAAAATGACCAGAGACTGCATAGGAATGACCAGACGCTACACAGGAATGATCAGAGGCAACACATTAAGGACCAGAGGCTGCGCTGTAGTGAATAAAGGCTTCCAGTGATGACCAGAGCTATAGAGTAGTGACCAGAGACTACACAGCACTGACCAGAGCCTTCACAGAAATTACCAGCGGCTACACAGTAATGACCAGAGGCTGCACAGTAATGACCAGACAATACACAGGAATGACCAGAGACTACACAGTAATAACGAGAGGCTTACAGTAGTGATATAAGACTAGACAGTAATGAACCAAGACTACAGAGCAGTGGTAAAAGGCTACACAGTAATGTCATGAGACTATACAGTAACGACCGGAGACTACACAATAATGACAAGACACCACACAGTACTGACATGAACTGACACAGTAATAACCAAAGACTACAAAATAATGACCAGAAAATGCACGGTAATGACCAGTGACTACACAGTAATGACCAGAGGCTACAGAGTAATAAAGAGAGGCTCACAGTAGTGATATGAGGCTGGACAGTAATGAACCAAGACTACAGAGTAATGATCACAAACTACACAGTAATGTCCGGTGACTATACAGTAATGACCAAAGACTATACGATAATGACCAGAAACCACACTGTAATGATCAAAGACAACACAGTACTTACATGAGGCTGGACAGTAATGACCAAAGGCTACACAATATGACCATAGGCTACACAGTAATGAGCACATATTACACATCAGTGACCAGACTAATGACCAGAAAATACAGTAAATAACCAAAGACTATAGAGCAATGACCAGAGGCTATATTTGCTGATCAGAGGCTACACAGTAATAATGAGAGACTCAGAGTAATGGCCAGAGACTACACAGTAATGACAAGAGACTACACAGTAATGAACAGAGGCTCAGAATAATGACCAGAGGCTACAGAGTAATGACCAGAGACTACACAATATTGACCAGAGCTCACACATGAGATACCAGAGACTACACAGTAATGACCAAAGGCTACAGATTAATGACCAGACACAACACTTTAATAGCCAAAAGCCAGACAGTACTGACGAGAAGCTCAGAGTAATGACCAGCGACTACAAAATGATGACCAGAAACTAAACAGCAATGAGCAGAGTCTCAGAGTAATGTCCAGAGACTATAAAGTAATGACCAGAAAGTAAACAGTAGTAATCAGGGGCTACACAATAATGAAGAGAGGCTCAAAGTAATGACCAAATACTACAGGGTAATGACCACAGGTTACACAGTAATGACCAGTGACTATAGGTAATGACCAGAGACTAGATTGTAATGACCAGAGACAACACATGAATGAAAAGAGTTTACACGCAATGAAGAGAGGCTCACAGTAATGACCAGAGACTACACATTAATGACCAGGGACTAAACAGTAATGACCAGAGTTAACAAAGTAGTGACAAGAGGCTCACAGTTATGACCAGATACTACCCAGCAGTAGAATGAGGCTACACAGTGATGACGAGAAGCTATGTAATGCTAACCAGAGACCACATAGAAATGACCAGAGGCTACACAACAATTATCTGAGAGTTCACAGTAATGACCAGAGGTTGCAGAATAAGAACCAGATGTTCATAGAAATAGCAAGAAACTACAGAGTAATGACCAGAGGCTGCACAGTTATGACCAAAGGCTACAGAATAATTACCAGAGACTACAAAGTAATGACCAGAGGCTACACCTTAACAATCAAAGAGTACACAGTAATGACCAGAGGCTCATAGTAATGAGCAGGGAGTACACAGATATGACTAGAGGCAACACAGTAATAACTATAGACTCCACGCTGAAGACCAGACGCTATACTTATAAGTATCACCATGATAGAGTACATCCAATCTATGCCACTTAGTCCCCGGCATCATGGGGTGCTAAGAATCTCCGGGTTTCAACCTGACTTTGCTGCCAGTGAGAGGGAGGGCTCTGGCAGTAGTAGTACCGGCCTCTCCTGCGACCTTTCCCTCTCTGTTGAATCTTCCTCTTTTTCTATTTACTACACCAACATTCGCGGTCACTCTAGTAACCTCTCAGTTGAACACCATCTGTCTAGTACCTCTCCTAATATCTTACTTCTCTCTGAGACACATTTGTCAAATGATATTCTCACTAAACCCTTTTTCACACCTAACTATAACCTCCACCCACGATTCTGGTTCAAAGGTGGTGTTTGAGCTTATTCCAACATAAACACACCTGTTGCACGCCTCAAGGACTTTGAGTCTCCAAACTTTGATGTTATGTGTCTCAAGGTCTTTCTCCCTACTTCCACTCTCTTTCGCCCATTGCTTTCCTAATTCTACGAATCTTATATCCTTCTTCGACCGCTGTGACCACTCTCCTAATATTGTGGATTTGTTTTTCACCTCTACTCCATCCCGCTGCTACAGAGTGATGACTAGAGGCTACAGAGTAATAACCAGAGACCACACAGTTAAGACCAAAGGCTACAGAGTAAAGACCAGACACTACAGAGTAATAACCAGAGACTACACAGTAAAGGCCAAAGGCTACAGAGTAATGACCAGACACTACACAGTAATGACCAGAGTCTCAGATAAATGACATGAGGCTGAATAGTAATGACTAAAGACTACAAGATAATGACCAAAGGCTACACACTGATGACATAAAAAGTACACAGTAATGACCAGAAACTAAACATTAATGATCAGATAATGATCAGACTCTACATAGTAATAACGAGAGACTAACAGTAATGAGCAAACACTTCAGAGTAATGACCACAGACAACATAGTAATGACCAGAGACTACAGAGTAATGACGAGACGCTTCATAATAATGACCATAGGTTTAAAGTACTGATCATAGGCTCTCAGTAATGACCAGACACTAGACAATAATAACCAAAGAGTACACAGTAATGGCCAAAGACTATACAGTAATGACCAGAGGCTACATAGTAATGACCAGAGACTACACGGTAATGACCAGAGACTAAACAGTAATGACCAGAAACTAGAGAGCAACGACCAGAGGCTAAACAATAATGACCAGAGACAACATAGTTCTGGCCAAAGATTACATATTAATGCCCAAACGTTACACAGTAATGACCAGAGGCTACGAGTAATGACCAGAGACTACACAGTAATGGACAGAGGCTACACAGCAATGACCATAGACTCTACGGTAATGACCAAAGTCTACATAGTAATGGCAATAGGCTACACGGTAATGACCAGAGACTATAGAGTAATGACCAAAGGCTCACAATAATGACCAGAGGCTTTACAATGGTGACCATACACTACACTGTAATGGGAAGAGGCTACAAACTAATAACCAGAGACTACAGTATAATAAAGAGAGGCTCACAATGTTGACCAGAGGCTATAGATCAGTGACCAGAAACTACACAGTAATGACCCGAGACAACACAATAATGACCAGACACTACATACTAATGACCAGCAGCTACAGAGCAATGATAAGAGACAACACATTAATGACTAGAAGCTACACAGTAATGATGGGAGGCTCAGAGTAATGAAAGAGACTACAGAATGATTATCAAAGACTAAACAGTAAATACCAGAGGCTACAGAGTAATGACCAGAGGCTCACAATACTAACCATCGATTACACAGTAATGACCAAAGGCTACACAGTAATGACGAGAAGCTACAGAGTATGACCAGAGATTACACGGTAATGGCTAAAGGCTACACAGTGCTAACCAGATAGTACAGAGTAATGGCCAGAGGCTAACAAGTAATGATCAGAGGTTCAGAGTAATTACAAGAGACTACATAGTAATTACCAGAGTTTACAGAGTAATGATTAGAGGCTAAACAGTAATGACCATACCTGCACAGTAATGAACAGAGGCTACAAAGTAATGTTCAGAGGCTCACACGAATAACCAGAGATTATACAGGAATTACAAGAGACTATACAGTAATGGCTAGATGCTCAGAATAATGACCAGAACTATACAGTAATGACCAAAGGTGCACAATAATGACCAAAGACTACACAATGGTGAACAGAGACTACACTGTAATGATAAGAGGGATTCAAAGTAAAGACCAGTTACTACACAGTATGGACCAGAGACCACATAGTAATGACCAGAGTAATAAGCAGAATGTACACGGCACTGTAACGAGAAAGGCTAAACATTAGTGACTAAAGAATACAGAGTAATGACCGAAGTCCACACAGTAATTGACAAGAGACAACAGAGTAATGACTAGAGGCTACATTTAACGAATAAAGGCTACACAGTAATAGCTAGAGGCTCAGAGTAATGAACAGAAACTATGCAGTAATGACTAGAGATTATACAGTAATAACCAGAGATTATACAGGGATGACCAGGGGCAACATATTTGACCAGTGACTACACAGTAATGACGAAAGTCTAACAATGATGACCAATGCCTACAGAGTGGTGATCAGGGACTACAGGGTAATGACCAAAGGCTAGAGAGTAATGAACAGAGACTACACAGTAATGGCCAGAGGCTCACAGTGATTACTAGAGCTTCAGAGTAATGACCAGACGCTAAACAGTAATGACCAGAGACTATACACTAATGACCAAAGGCTACAGAGTAATGACTAGACACAGCTTAATGACCAAAGACTACACAGCATTGAGAAGAGGCACAGAGTAATGACCAAAGACTATATAGTAATGACCATAGGCTACATAGAAATTATCAGAGGCAAAACATTAATAACCAGAGACAAAACATTAATAACCAGAGACTATACAGTATGACCAAAGGCCACCAGTGATGACCAGAGGCTAGAGAAATTCAAAAGGGTACACAGTAATAAGCAGAGACTACAAATTTATGACCAAATGCTACAGAATAGTGACCAGGGAGTACACAAGAATGACCAGAGGCTACGCAGTAATGAGTTGAGGCTCCAAAAATGACCAACGACTGCGCAATAATGACCAGAGGTTAAACAGTAATGACAGAGGCTACAGAGTAATGACCACAGACAGTAGAGTGAACACCAGTGGCTACAAATCAATGACTAGAGACTACAAAGTATTGACTACAGGCATCCGGTAATGACCAGAGATACACAGTAATAACAAAAGGATACACAAAAATAATAGACTACACATTAATGACCAAAGACTACACGGTTAATGACCAGAGGCTACACGGTTAATGACCAGAGACTACATATTAATGACCAGAGATTATACAGTTATGACCAAAGGGTACAGGGTATTAACCAGAGTCTGCACAATAATAACCAGAAAGTAAACAGTAATTACCAAGGGCTACACAGTAATGACTAGACACCACACCTGATGAACAGAGGCTCAAATAAAAGCTATGAGGCTAAACAGTAATGACAAGAGACTACAGAGTAATGAGCAAAGGCTAGACAGTAATGACCAAAAGCTTTGCAATGATGACCAGACATTACGCAGTAATGATAAATGGCTACAGAGTAATGACCAAAAATACACAATAATGAACAGAGCCTACAGAATAATGACCAGAGACTACACAGCAATAACCAATACTACGCATCGATAACCAAGACTACAAATTAATGATCCAAGACTAAGTATTAATAACCACAGGCTACACATTGACGAAGAGACGCTACACAGTAATAACTAGAGGGTCAGATTGGTGACCAGACATCACAGAGTAATGACCAGAGACTACAAAGTAATGACCAGAGGCTACACAGTAATGACCATAGACAACTCAATAATGACTAGAGACTCAAAGTACAAATCACAGGCTCACAGTAGTGACCAGACACTACACAGTAATGACCAGAGGCAATATAGTAATGAAAAATGACTATAAAATAATGATCAGTGGCTACATAGTAATAACCAGAGACTACATGGTAATGACAGGAAACTATACCATAATAACCAGAGACTAATGAGTAATGACCAAGGGCTACACAATAATGATCAGAAACTACATAGTAATGACTAAAATTTTCACTGTAATGACCAAAGGCTACATAGTAATGACCAGAGGCTAAGATTGATAACCAATGACTACACAATAACGACCAGAGGCTACACAGTAATGACCATAGGTTACACAGCAATGACCAAAATCGACCAGAAGCTACACAGTAATAACCAGAACCTTCACATCACTAATCAGACGCTCAAAGTAGTAATCAGAGACTGTACAGAAATGATCAAAGGTTCATAACAATGGCCAGAGGCTACACTATGGTAACCAGAGACTAATGACAAGAGGCTACAAATTAATGGCAAGAGACTACACAGTAATAACCAGAGGCTCATAGTTTTGAGCAGAGGTTTCAGATTAGTGCCAAAGACTACAAAGTAGTGACCAGAGACAAAACAGTATTGAAAAAAAGCTAACAGAGTAGTGAAAAGAGGCTACAGCGTAATTACAAGAGAAAACAAATCATTAACCAAAGCTAAACAATATTGATGGGAGGCTCAGAGTAGTGACCAGAGAGTGCACGTTAAAGACCAGAGGCTGACAATTACGACCACAGACTATACCGTGATGACAAAAGGTTACACCGTAATGACCAGAGAATACACAATATTGACGAAAGGCTACACATCATTTATTAGAGAGAACACAGTAATGATCAGAAGCTCGTAAGTAATGATCAGAGGGTCACGGTAATGATCAGAAACCACACAGTAATGATCAACGACTACACAGTAATGCCAGAAGCTACAAAGAAATGACCAGAGACCACAGTTTTACGCAGAGGCTCAGAGTAATGACCAAAGAATACATGATAATGACCGGAGGCTACACAGTTATGACCATAGACTGAACAGAAATGACCTGAGTACACAGTAATAAGCAGAGACTACATAGCACAGTAACGAGGAGATGCTACATAGTAATGACCGAAGGCTATAAAGTAATGACCAGAGTCCAAACATCAATGAGAAGAGGCTATACAGTAATAACTAGAGACTACAGAGTAATGACGAGAGGCTTACAGTAATTACATAAGGGTAGACAGTAATGACCAGTGACTAGAGAGTAATTACAGCGGGGTACACAGTCAAAAGACTACATAGTAATGACCAGAGGTTATACAGTAATGATCAGATACTATGTAGTAACAAAACAGAAAATACACAGTGATGACCAGAGGCAACATATTAATGACCAGATGCTACACAGTTATGCAAGAGGCACAGAGTATTAACCAGATGCTACAGGGTAATGACAGGAAGGTACACAGTAATGTCGAGAGACTATACCGTAATAACCAGACACTAAACAGTAATTACCAGAGGCTACATAGTAATAACGAGAAACTACACAGTAATGAGCAGAGGCTCAAAGTAATGTCATAAGGTTAGAGAGTAATGACCAGAGACTACAGAGGAATGACCAGAGGCTACACAATAATAACCAGAGACTACACAGTGATGACCAGAGACTAAACAGAAATAACCAGAGAGTATACAGTAATGACCAAAGACTACATCTTAATGACATAAGGCTGAACAGTAATGACCAATGACTACACAGTAGTGACATGAGGCCAGACATTAATGACCATAGACTTCAGAGTAATGATCAGAGACTACACAATAATGACCAAAGGCTAGGCAGTAATCACCAGAGACTTCAGAGTAATGATCAGAGATTACACAGTAATGACCAGAGGCTACGCACTAATGACCTAAGAGTACACAGTAATGACCAAAGACTACAGAGAAATGACCAGCAGCTACATTTATTGAGCAAACACTACACAGTAATGACTAGAGGCTCAAAGTAGTGACCAGAGATCACACAGTGATATCCAGAAACTTGACAGTAATGACCAGAAGCAGCATATTAATGACCAGAGACTCCACAATAATGAATAGAGCCTCACAATGATCATCAGAGGCTACGGAGTAGTGACCAGAGACAAAACAGTAATGATCAGAGGCTACACAGTAATCACCAGAGGCTACATAGTAATGACAAGAGGCTCAGAGCAATAACCAGTGATAACACATCAATGACCAGAGGCTATACAGTAATGATGACAGTCTCAGAGTAATAACCAGAAACTATAAAATAATGGCTAGAGACTACACAGAAATTACCAGAGATCTAGAGCAATGTACAGAGACTACATAGTAATGAATAAATCCTACACAATAAGGACGGAAGGCTACACAGTAATGACCAAAGATGACGCAGTTATGACCGGTAGCTTCATAGTAATGACCAGAAAAAATGAGTAGTAATCAGAGACAACTCATTGGTGACCATAGGCTATAAGGTAATGAAGAGTGCGCACAGTAATGACCAGGGTTAACAAAGTAATTGCCAAAGTCACACAGAAATGACCTGAGACTATACAGCAATGAAAACAGGCTAGACAATAATGACGAGAGGCCATAGAGTACTGACCAGAGACGAAATAGAAATGACCAGAGGACCATAGGAATGACTACACAGTAACGACCAGAGAGTACACAGTAAAGACAAATAAGTGCACAGTAATGATTAATGACTAAACAGTATTGACATTAGTATTGTCAATAATGACCAAAGACTGTACAATAATGAACAGAGACTAAGCACTAATGACCAGACCCTACATAGTATTGACTAGAGGCTATCGACTAATAACCAGGGACTGCAGAGTAATGGTCAGAGACTGCACAGTATTGACAAGAGACATCAGAGTAATGACTAGAGGTTACATTTAACGAAAAGAGGCTACACAGTAATAACTAGAGGCTCAGAGTAATGAATTGAAACTACGCAGTAAAGACTAGAGATTACATAGTAATGACCAGAGGCTAGAGAGTAATGAACAGAGACTACACAGTAATGACCAGAGGCTTACAGTGAATACTAGAGGCTACAGATTAGTGACCAGACGCTAAAGAGTAATGACCAGAGACTACATACTAATGACCAAAGGCTACAGAGTAATGACTAGACACAGCACATTAATGACCAGAAGCTACACAGCATTGAGAAGAGGCTTAGAGTAATGACCAGCGACTATATATCTTACTTCTGTCTGAGACACAGCTCTCTAATGATGTTCTCACTAATCCCTTTTCATTTCTAACTATAATCTACACTCGCGTTTCCGTTTCAAAGGTGGTGTTTGTGCTTATTCCAACATAAACACGCCTGTTGCACGCCTCAAGGACCT
>JAYMFT010163284.1:0-12381 GCA_038088735.1 Panulirus argus | reverse complement strand
TGTGTGTGTGTGTGGGTATATACGTGTGCGTGCGGGCGTGTGTATGTATATGTGTGTGTGTGTGTGTGTGTGTGTGTAAACACACATGTAGATACTGAAAGAACGTAGCTTGCTGAAATATCGTAAGACGTAACTTGTCAAAATACTTCGTATTAAGCCATCAATTTGTTGCATTACATTCCTCCCTGCATTCTGTCTCAAAATGACTCTAATCTGACAGCTAAGTTCGTTGGATATTTCCTTTCTATCAGAAAAAAATAAACAGAAAAAAAAATGCATCAGCTACAAAAAAATACACGAGTCAAAAATACATTAGGGACGAAAAATACACAAAAGGTGAGAGTGCTTCAGGAGCAAAAAAAAAAAAAAAAATACATCGATACAGAAAGTTTTGAACAACAGAATATATATATATATATATATATATATATATATATATATATATATATATACACACATCAGAAAGACTTCAGTAAGTCAGTTGCTCAGGGATAGAGTTGAGCATAACAGCTGTTCAAAGAAACTTAGTTTGTTACTGATGATTTAGTACATCAGCTGTTCCGAAAGGCGTATACGTCAGCTGCTGGGGAAAGTTTTCTAAGTATGTAAAGTGCTCAGGGAGGGTTAAGTATACCGTCTCTTGGGGAAGGCTTTAAGTGTGTCAGCTAACTCTGACAGACTTAGATATGACAGCTTTTAAAAGATGCTTGAGCATATCAGCTACTCAAACCAAAGTAAGTCATTTCAGAGGACAGTTAAGTAAGTAAGTAGTTAAGTAGGCCAGTTTGTACTGTCACTTCTGACCCTTCACACTTTTATAGGCGTGATCAGCTCAACGTTATCTTGTCTTAAGCTTGACGCTGTGGCATAAACACACCTCCGGTACTGATTTGTGTACAATTCACATCAGACGGCCTCCGGACGACTTCCAGTCAAATCTTTCGCTCGTCTCTCCCACGCCAGATTTAATATATATGCTAAAAAGGCTTCGTTTCTTTTTTTTTTTTTTTAATACATACAGTATATCAGGAAAAGAGTCATTGTTAATGCCACAACCGGAGTTGGACAGGATATTAAACTGTGTGACAAGGAGGCGAAGTTTTCCCTCACCACTTCAATCACATCCATTATCGCTGGGAGAAATTGTTAAAAAAGCGTTTTTTTATTTCTTCTTTCTTTCACCACATTTGAGTTGTTCTGCGCGCGCGCGCGCGTGTGTGTGTGTGTGTGTGTGTGTGTGCGTGTGCGTGGTAGCGTGCCTACTACACTGCTGTCATATTGTATAAGCACTATGGATACCCCTCCTACTACTATTGCTAGATGACCCTGGTGATATCCTTGATACCATATCCTACAACCAGTTTGGCTACAGGATGTGGTATACCATTTCTAGAAGACCTGGTGATATCCTCTAAACAATTCGGATTCCCTCCAAACGTTGCCACAACAGACCGTGGTGCCCTGAAACCATATTCTTTGACCATTTTGGATTCCCATCTTATCATTTTCTACTAGAACTTGTGTTAGCTTAGAAACCAACTCCTACCACTCTGCTATTCACTAGCTGGGGGATACATACACACAAAACGCCATTCATTCCTAGACTATAATATTATCAGAATTACAATGACTTACTGTTATTCAAAAGGCAATTAGTGTCACACATATATATGAAAATATTCCTGTGTATGCAGATCATATGAAGATTTCCATCTTCTTTCTGAAGCTGGGGGGAAAAAAACAGAACGTGAAAAGTCATATACGTGGTTTTCCCCACAAAAGATTAGAAAATGTGAGACAACATTTCTGAATCTCTTTCCCTGATACATTTCTTTTCTTTTTTCCTTTTGTTTTATACCTCTAATTACTTTCAAATGCACATAAACACACACACCCAATTTCCTGACATCGCCATTAGGTTAATGATTACAGCAATGGTCTCTCTCGCTCTTTCTCTCTCTCTCGAAGAATTTTCTCTAAGAGTTTATCCATTGTTAGGGACATCATATGTGAGAGCATGGCAGCCCACCTTCTTACATTGCTATAGAAGGACTCACACTCTTCACCCAGCAGTATTCAGAGTTACCCAGTAATAAGATACGTAGACCAGTTAAATAATATTGAGATAAAAAAAAATTGAGTGGACTGATAATACCCGGTCATCAACACCCAGACAAACATGAGCAACGCCATACAGCTCTCTGATGTCCCGCCAGTAGGACGTAGACCTAACGCCGTTATGGGACAGGTGGAACGCGTCATAGACCCGCCACAAGCTATCGAGTCCGCCACTTCTGGACAAGGAACGCGTCACTGACCAACCCAGTCCTGGGTTACGAAGCTCAAGAGAGAGAGAATCCAAACGGATCCCGACCTGACCCCCAACTCCACATCCGGACAATTACGGTCTCCCTTGGCCCAACTTGGTGTATTTAGCGTTGGACTGCCTACATTCCTGCCTCGTTTAATATTGTTCTTCTGTGTTTCTCCAGCTGTCAGTTTATCTGTATTTCTGTTTCCGTACTTTGCATTCAGGATGTCGCTTACACTACCCGTCAAGGTATTGTTAATCTGTATCACTTTCAGTGTTTTCCCTTACGTTTTACGCGCTGTGCACTGTGCGTTTTCCTGAGCGTGTGTTTCATATGCACATTTTGTTTGAGTTTTACTTTTCATATCCAAGTTTTTTGACGCAGTTTTTCTTTTCTCTTTTTTGTAACTTCCTGATGATGCCTATGCGAAACAAAAGCGCGAAACGCAAGCTGGACTGAATTGAAATGGACAACTTTGGACAGCTGGCGTAAGAACACCCGCCTAATGGTGGAATGATGCTGAGAAAACTAGAGAAGACATAAGAAAAAAAGATTATAAACTCTAAATCCATCCGCCCTACGTCTCCTTACCCGTGACGTCCGGCTTGTTGAGTTTGGTCAGTCCGTCGTCTCTGTTGCGCAGCGTGTGGGAGCCGTGCCGCCTCCCCCGCGCCCACCACACGCCCACCATCAGACCCACGACGGCCACCACCACCCCGACGCCCACGCCGCCCACCCACACCAGCGGCTGGGGCTCGGGGCGCGATGGCAAGCCTGCGGAATGGAGAAGGACAAGGGATTAAAAAGTCTTGAGGGGTGGGGTCAGGCCAAGACGGCTGCCGGACTGTGTTTCAGTTGCTGGAGATTATTTACCGTAACGTGAATGAGGAACCTGATGTAAAACAGTCTACACTGAGAGTCCGGTGATGTGAAATAATCTACACTGAGAATCCACCTGATGTGAAATGATCTACACTAAGAGTCCAATGATGTAAAATAATCTACATTGAGAGTCCAATGATGTAAAATGGTCTACATTTAGAGTCTACCAATGTAGAATAATCTACAATGAGAGTCCAATGATTTAAAATAATCTACACTGAGAGTCCACTGATGTGAAATAATCTACCCTGAGAGTCCAGTGATGAGATAATCTACACTGAGAGTCCAATGACGTGAAATAATCTACAAAGAAAGTCCACAGATCTAAAATAATCTACACTGAGAGTCCAATGATGTAAAATAATCTACACTGAGAGTCCAATGATGTAAAATAATCTACAATGAGCGTCCAATGATGTGAGATAACCTAAACTGAGAGTCCAGTGATGTAAAATAATCCACACTGAGAGTTCAGTGATGTAAAATAATCTACACTGAAAGTCCAATGATGTGAAATCATCTACACTGAGAGTCTAGGAGACTAATTAGTCAGTCAGTGGGGAAGAGAATGGGTTTCTAAAAAGGCCAGTGTCAGTGTTTTGCCATTTAATTCATACAATTCTTCAGTGCAACCCCTCAGGTGGCCAAAGGCCTGGGGATTTATCATCCCAGTGGATGTGGGTGTACCATCGTGTTAGAGGGTCGTTCAGTCGTTCTCAGGGGTCGTACCGTCGTGCTCAAGGGTCGTACCGTCGTGCTACCGGGTCGTTCAGTCGTGCTTAAAAGTCGTACCGTCGTGCTGAAGAAGTTAATGGCTATTGGTAGATTAATGCAATGAAATTAATGAACTATTCCTCTCGTCTCACATCAATTTTATAAAGAACGTCCTATAGAATATATATATATATATATATATATATATATATATCTTTTTTTTTCTTATACATATTCGCCTTTTCCCGCGTTAGCGAGGTAGCGTTAAGAACAGAGGACTGAGCCGTAGAGGAAAAATCCTCACTTGGCCCCCTTCTCTGTTCCTTCTTTTGGAGAAGTGAAAACAGGAGGGGAGGATTTCGTCCCCCGCTCCCTCCCCTTTTAGTTGCCTTTTACGACATGCAGGGAATACGTGGGAAGTATTCTTTCTCCTCTATCCCCAAACCACAGCCCCCTATACAAAAGCAGGTCCCACTTACCTTGACGTGGTTTTCTCTCATTTCTGCATATGCCCTGGTTCCGTCCATTAACAGCACGTTGCACCCTGACACTCCATCCCGTGCATTCCTTGCACCTTTCTGCATTTTCAGGTTCCGAGCTCTCAAAACTTTTTACGTTCCATCCTTATGTCTTCAGTTCTTTCTCCACTCCTCCTTATCCCCTCCGCTTCTGACACACTCATCCTTTTCCATACATCCAAACCATTTCAGTACACTCTTTTCAGCGCATTCAACAACATTCTTCTTATTACCACACCTCTGTCTTACCATTTTATTATCTATTCGATCAGAACACCTCAAAAATTGTATATGCATACTGGGCCACAGTCTCTAGTCCACTGATCTACACCGTGCAGTGGTATTCAAGTAACTAATGTTAGTACATCGTAAATAACTTTTCTATGATTATTTTCCCCCGTTTTCTACGGTCATTCAACACAACACCACACGAGAGACGGTTGAACCCGAAGACGGTAAAAGTGCGGGCATGCAACCTGCCCCTCAGCATAACCGCCAAGAATGATATCAACAACGCTTCCTTTTCTCATCTACAATTACTCAATGTCTCTAAGCCAGTTCGTAAGACATCGCTGTCTTAAGTTACTTCACAGAGTCCCATTCGTGCGACCGGAGAGAAATCAGGTTCTCTAATACTTTCCTCTCACCGTGGCGACGCCCCTCCCTCGCAGACCTGCACACAATATTTCCCATAAGCGGGCAGCCAGACGTGCAGCGTCAGGAGGGCGCAGGGGCTTGGCCCGGCGGTGGTACGGTCGGCGAGAATTCACTTTGAAATAATTATTCTCGTCAAAATCCTTTCTACAAAATGCCCCGGCTAATAAAGTTATACACTATTCTGTTTTTAGCTTCCCTGGTCAGAAGAATGGCAACATAAAAGCTTGAAACATGTCTCCCGTCGTAGAATTAAATGTTGATATAATTAACTCTTTCAATTTAATTTAACTCGGGGAACAATATGGCATTACAAGAGATATCAAATTAGCGGCAGTGCACTGAAGACTTACGTTTAAACACCAATTGTCCCTTAATTAGGTTTTACACAAAAGCGCTATTATCTAACCAGGATTTAAAGGTTATTATGTTGCTATTACGCCTAAATAAAGTTTGTGTAATATTTATTCTATTATCTGAAGCCACGCAGGTATTTAAAGTCTGTATTCAGTTATTCTGGTCATCCGGTGCCGGAGGTCTCAACATATGGTCAATTAAAGGATTATGAAGTAATTCTCAAATTTCATTGTAAATTTAAACTGGCATTGTTACTCTTGTTTAATATGAGCATAGCACTGCTGCCACTTGACCCAGCATAATTATATATGTCTATATGTCTTTTAGAAGACTTATAACCCCAATATGAACGTGGTTAGTAACTACTGACTCGGGTACGTTATCGATTCGGCTTTTGGTGTAAATTTTTCTCCTCTACGGCGCAATTAACATAGGATGTTCCTTATGTCGACTACCATTTGCCTAAAATTTCTCGTCGTCGATTTTGGCGTAAATCAGTTCATGTATTTATGTTCGTCCGAATTATTTTCGTGATTCAGTTTTTCTCCTATGAATATATACTCAGGGAAACTCAATTTTTTCCCCAGGGCAAACATTGTTACAGACCGAGTGGTCTTTGGTTCCCATTGTTTCCCTTCGTGAATTTTGCACAATAACTTGATTAACATACAATGATGCCAGCGATGGGCCGCAATGCTTTGTCGCAAACGCAATTCTTTGGCAGATTCTGATCCCCAAAATTATTGTTGGAAATACATGACAGGATGACGGGTGATATTTTATGCTGTGTAATCTATTGTGAGCCTAATGATGTCTAGATTCGCCTGTCCTAATTTGATATCAGTAAATCATCGGTAATCCTCTCGTCTGTAATGTTCCCCCCCAACCGGTAATCCCAGGGATGGCAAATCCGGAGCTTGACAGCCTGGCCATGGTTAATCCCGGCTCTGTATGTATGCCAGCCGCTGTTGTTATTCTCTGCCGTTGGAGCATCATGTGGTGAGGACTCAATCAAGCCAAACGTGAGGCACTCAGGATGCTTTTGTCTTAACATACACTCTCATTCTACTCTATTGCCAATGCAATGCACAGCGCTACCAACACTGTGCAGGCTCGCTGACAAACATGTACACTGTAGCACAGGAGTAAAAACACTGCACTTCTAGGAACACACTAAGGTCTTACGAAAAGTACGCCGTAACACTGTCTTACCAACAGAGACGATGATACCAGCGTTACCAAAAACGTTATCAAAGGCAAAGTCATTAGTACTACCAACGGACACTCAGCACAAAGTTACCAGTGTTACGATCAGACATCATACTCCCTGTTTCATCCCTGATTTATTTAGGGTTTAATTCAGTAAACACGTTTTGTTCGTTCGCTGACCCTAGATGTAAGCATTTGCGACTATAGAGTCACAGTACATAGAGAACGAATTAGCATGGCAGAGACTGCTATCGATGCTATACCTCCCATTCAATACGGCATTTTAGCGGCGTACCCCTAAAAGATGGCGCCCTCCTTATTGGAACTTAGTTTGTCAGTTCGCGAATCTATCCACACACAGATGGCTTATAGAAGAGCCTATAACGGAGTCGCAGAGATTGCAGAGAGAATTTCAGAATACGAGTTAGAAGTAAAATTTGCGACGTGTGTCTCTGGCTGAGTGATTTTGAGATTTACCAAGGTTGATATTGCACAAATGCTGCCAGACGTCACAGTTCTGTGCACTCTTCGAACATATCATCTACCGATATTTTCGGTTCTGAGTTTATCGTAAGTGGGAAAAGATCTACCATAATAGTGTATTACTCCGATACTGTTACATCAATAAGATCAGGGTCATAGGTAGCCTCCAAAATGCCTACAACTCTCACGAAGCTTAACAGAAAGTCGCACAGGGTGTCCTCAAAAACATCACCCCGTCCTGCAGCCCACCTAATTTCTTGCTTATCAGTTCTTGATTATTGTGGATAACGAGACAGAATAACTACCTCATTCAGTCCCTGGAATATGTAAGTGATATCAACGTCAAATATCATAATCCTGGGGACATAATGAGACGGCAGAATTATGTTCATCTATACGTCCAACACAACTTGTGGTGCAGTTTCGTGAAATGTCTTACGTTGATGGCGATCTGCGCTCGTAACGAGTACTTGTAGAGGACAGGACACATAGACAGGCACCAGCAGGCCCCTGATAGTCAGTAGATACCTCTAGTTCCTGAACCTTGAGAAATGAAGTTAAGTCAAACTATTTCCAAACACATTAAGAAGTATAACACTATAAGAAGGCGGTCTTCATCTGGTCTGGTCAGCAGCTCCACAAGACTGATATTTTTAAGCGGGGTTTTCCGTAAGGCAAACCTACAACACAAACAGCTGAATATTCCAGAATAACAGAGCTACACCTTTAACAAAGCGTAAAGGTTAATTTCCTTCGAAATACGTCCTAAAGAATGTAAGGCGCTGCCGCTACGGACCGACGAACGGTTGGGCAAACAAGTGATATACTCTCGCTCCTCGAGCACGGCAGTGCGAAACTTGGTTATGACGTACTAGCCTGTGAGCTAACCTCCAAGGGTCAGGTCAAAGGTTATGCCATCATACCGAAGGCTCTTTAAACGCTCAAGGATCTTTTCATTTTTAAGTGAGCTGAAAAGGAGCAGGCAATTGAATGTCCTGTTCAAGGCCATCTCATTAACACACACACACACACACACACACACACTTACATATATATACTGTGATAAGCCAGGTACCCAATTTCCCTACCAGTCACAAGGGAGACTTAAACAGTTGGACTGAGTGGGGACAGACTGCCGCGACCAGGATTCGAACCTACGCGGGCTCTAACCCAGTGACTGCAGCATCCCAGTCAGAAAGGCCAACCGCTGCATCGAAGAGGTTACGGGACGAACTCGCATGGATTTCTTACACATATCATCACTTTTTCTCATTTATTTATTATGGAAACCAACATTTGGTTTATCATAGATCACCTAAACTCAATGAATCACAGATGCAGTCGCGAACTGCATGAAGCACTGCAGTTCGGAAAGCGTATATGAATGAAAAAGAAAGAAGAAAACAAACAGTTTCTGTAATGGCAATGACCACTCACTCATACCTCATTCTATAATATAACTCTAAAATAAGCTGCCTTCAGCAGAAAATGGCATGCTTTTACCAATGTTGGTCTGGTATTATTATCATTATTACTATCAATACTAATGTTGGTATCATCATCATCGTCATGAATACTACTGTACCATCACTATTATTACAATTTTGTTTAACGCATCAGTTGTCGCATAAACGCGATCGGAATCTATTCACAGAATTCTATTTTACCATTTCCCACAAAATATTTTCATTCAGTTTCGTTCCAAAAGAAAATGTCACCTCTCGCCCTCCTACCCTTCAAGGAGGGCAGTTCGAAAGCCTCTAACATTTTCTCGTAACTCTGCTCTCTTAATCCAGGTGCCATCTTTGTTGCTGTCCTTTGGACCTTCTCTATTAGCTGTTTGCTCTCCTGTAGGTGCGATGACGAAACCTGAGAAGCTTATTCCGGTTCTAGCCTTATGTATGATGAGAACAACTTGCTGAATAACGCTGTTCCAATGTTTGCTGGCAGATAGTTGGTCTCCTTCCCTGTTCTCCTTAGGTGGGCCTCCTGCAACAGGTGAGGGACAATGTCGACTCCCAAGTCTTTCTCACGCAAAGATTCCTGCAGTTAGTTTCCTGCTATATCGTAATCATACTAAGACCTTTCACTGTGACCCATCCCCGTTACTTTACATTTACTCGGGTTGAATTTCATCAACCACATAACACACAAACTTTGGACTTTGTTAAGGTCCCCTTGTAAGGTCACGCAATCCTCAACGCATTTCATTTTCCTTATGACCTTTTCTTCATCCGCAAGCATATTTAAATAGGAGCCTATACTTTCCGGTAAGTCGTTTACATATATCAGTAAGAGTAAGGGTCCAAGAAAAGAACTCTGTTGCACTCTAGTAGACACCTCGACCCACTTTGGGAGACTTCTCTGACATACATCCATTGGCCCCTTCCACATGTATTATCTTCTATCCATCGAAGAAGTTTCTCCCTTATTCCTTCCTGTGTGTGTGTGTGTGTGTGTGTGTGTGTGTGTGAGTGTGTGTGTGTATTCGGAGGCTCGGGCAAGTGCTCCACTTATGATCATGTACAACAATAAAAGCAGGTGTGTGAGGGTGTGTGTGCTACGGTTGAGCAGCTGCGTGTTTACGTCCCACGAAGGCTGTGCATGGAGTGCATGTGAATATACACAGGTGTGTGGCGGTGGCCCATTTACTGGCCGTACACGTGACTCTCAGCCGTGTGTATGTACTCGAGTTCTGTCATTATTTATGGCCCTGCGAACCCTCATTTGAGCACAGCAGTGCGATCTGTAAGCACAATTGGACGACTCCCAAGCACGACAGAATGTCCCTTGAGTACAACAGTCTGGCCTTTCGCCTGACCTTCAACTTAGGGGTCAAATCAAAGGCCATACCCGAGGTAATGCCGTCGCGTCGAAGGGCCACATTGTCGCTCAGGAGTCGTGCCGTCGTGCTCAAGAGATCAAACCGCCATACTAAATAAGAAAACGACCCCCAGGGTGCGTGGGTGTCAGGGAGAGAGTGTTATGCAGATAAAGTCTGGCTGCTGTAACTTTGGAGTATCATCAAGAAAGTGATTGTATGAGTGTGTTAACACATAAGCTATTGTATTACAACAGTGTAATGTGACTAATGTTTTTTTATAAGTATACAACACCTCACGAAAAAACATGCTTTTGTGTATGTATAATTATTATTATATCAGTTGCATTTATGTCAGAAATTAACATGTTACTTTCTGCACTGAAATGATAACAAGTGTGTTACTGTATGGCTGTCCTCTATTTCAACAACTGCTGCATCGGAACTCGGGGATGCTAGCAACTAACATTACATTTAAACTTTTTGATTTCTTACAACTAGAAATTATTATTTTCCGTTTTCAACCCTCATCACCGTCTTACTACCTTTTGCCCATATTAGAGATATCTTTGGTTGGCACAATCCCCAGCCTATCGACGGAACATGACACTGAGAGAGCTGTTCCGGAGGTGAATTAGCTATTAGTTAATTTACATTTAATTACATTAAATTGCATTTACGTAAATGGATTAGGAAATGTTCAGGGAATCATGTACTTGTGTTAAGCCTAAACTGGAGAATGCATTCACTTTTGGTCAGCCCACATAAAGTTACCAGAGGGTACCAAAATACGTACCTAAGATTAGGATGCTGAATTATAAGGAAAGGACTGTGGAAGTGAATAACGTTCTCAGTGAAAGAGAGCAGAAAGGGAGGAGACGTCAGTACAACCTTTAAGTTTCTAAAGCAATCCAACACTTTCGATAATGAGCCGTTCTTAAAAAAGAGAGAAGAAAGAACGAAGAGACAATGGAAGAAACTAAGTGAAGAAAGAGTGTGATATGTGAAAGGTACTTGTATAGGAAAGGAGTAGTGGACGAACTGATCAAAGTGAGTAAGACTGCGAATACAGACGATATAAGACAGTTTGTAATACTGTAGGACGGCCAAGAAATTTTAAAAGATGGAGTCCTACGAGTGTAGATTTTTCTTTCCGTACTGTACAAATAAATAATTACACGCGCAATGGAGCAGTAGAATCATGAAAAAGACATTGAGGAAAAGGTCAGTGAGCATTCGAAGTTGTTCATAAATCAAGCAGGAGCAAGCTGTCAGTTAGAGAACAACTGCTTCAAGGGCTCTGAAGAAAGAACTACTGAAGCGTAGAAAAATATATGAGGAACTGAATGTTCAATGGCAAAGTGTATTAGCCGTATGAGATACGCAACCCCCACCAGGTAGAGCATCAGAATCATTAGAAGAGATGTAAGGACGGTCATGAAGGATCTGGTGCCACATGGATCTAATGGCATCTCCGGCCTTCGAATACGCCACAGGTGCTCTGGAACCCTTGACAGGTAAGTACCTACTGATGTTCTTTTGAAAAGTAATTAGATGAATGATCAGTACCAAGGGAATTGAAAGAGAAAGGGTTTTGCCATCTATAAGAAAGGTGACAAGGAAACAGACCTAAACTACCAGTCAGTTTCATATTAGGGCATTTAAAGACATAAAGCAAAGTTAGGATAGAAAATAAATGCCAGGAAAAGCTTTTATAACAGTACAGGCAGAGGAAGACCACGGAAATGCAGACTCGAAAAAATCAATTACGACAAAAAATATATCTGACAGGAATGAATGGCAGTGATACAGGACACATGAGTGTAAAACAAATACGTAATAACGAGAGATCAACACACACACACACACACACACACACACACGTAGCATGAACTTAAGCAAGAAACTTGTGGAAAAAAAATGCAAAAAAGTAATTTTATCGAATAATAGTAGTCTATGAATGGGATAAGATGACTGAAGACTTGGTTCATGCCGACAGCATATACAAATCTAAGAAGACGTGTGGCAACAGTTCAGAGATGGGGTCCCACGTACTCCCCGCCCGCACAGTACAAATAGGTAATTGCACATCGTGTTGACCTACCGAGCGAGGGCTTCCCCAGGCAGCATACAAAAATACATGTTTACGCCCAGTTCTACTCATTTCTCACAAGCTAATCTATTATTCTACTGACAGCTGTTAGCAAAAGCTACCAATCACTGACGACTGGGCAGCGAAAAAGGTCACTGGGTTACGTAGGTAACAACATATTATCTTACACTAAAGGTAACCAATGAAACCCATCAAGCGGACTGATACAAGATAACAATGATCATCTTGCATATATCCGCATTTGAATAGCTTTCACTATACTATATATATTCCACACACACACACACACACACACACACACATATATATATATATATA
>JAYMFT010163273.1:0-12381 GCA_038088735.1 Panulirus argus | reverse complement strand
AGGATGTGTCAGCAGTTTTGATATAAGAGACCGGGTATTATTTATGGGTGATTTAGATGCAAAGGTGAGTAATGTGGCAGATGAGGTGAATATTGGCGGGCATTGGATATTCAGTGTTATGAATGGAAATGGTGAAGAGCTTTTGGAGTTGTGTGCTGTAATAGGATTGGTGATTGGGGATACCTGGTTTAAAAAGGACATACACAAGTATTCGTACATGAGTAGGATAGATGTCAGTGTGCAAAACTGGTTTACATGTTAAAAGAGAGGCGTATAAAAGGAAAACTTTTGGATGTAAATGTGCTGAGAGTGGTAACTGGTGAGATGTCTGATTTCTTTCTTGTAGAGGCAAGGGTGAAGATTTGTAGAAGTTTTCGGAAAAGAGGAAACAATGTCGGTGAGAAGAGAGTGGTGAGAGTAAGTGAGCTTGGAAAAGACACTTGTGTGAAAAAATACCAGGAGAGATAGAGTGTAGAATGACCAAAAGTAAGAGTAAACAAAGCTAGGAGAGAAAGAGTGAGATTGAGGAATGAGAACTATCTAGAGAAGCAGTGCTGGCATGTGCGAGAGATGGTGTGGATGTGGTAGCAGGCAATGATGAAGCGAGGAGGAGAAAGAGTGAATATTCTGAAAGACTATTGAACGTGTTTGATGGTAAGGAGGCAGACGAAGGGTGTTTTGGTCTGGGTGGTTTGCGAAGTAAAAGAGTCGTGGAGAGTGGTTTGGGTATGGGAGAAGAAATGGTGAAATGCTTATGTGAGATGAAATGCTGCAAGGCGGCTGGAGTGGAGATATTGCAGTTGAATTAATTAAGAAAGAGGAGATTGTTTTGTTGATTTGTTGTTAAAGTTTTTCAATGTATGTATGGATCATGATTAGGTCTAGGAAAGGGAGAGAATACTCTTTTTGTCGCTAAATCTTGAATTTGATCCTTGGAACTAAGTTGTTCATTTTGTCAAAACAAATAAAAATCCAGAGGATCCCTGTCTCTTGGCTTTAAATAGAGAATGTTTACATACCTAAACTAAGGAAAGTCTGGGCAGAAGTCTAGATTCAAAAACCTACATACAGGAATTTGGTAAGACGGGAAAGGGGATTTCCCATAGCCATGCCGAATATTTCCTTATAGTATTCTCCTTTTGCAGTGAAAGTATTATGTTGCACATGACTCAACATGTTTAAGAATGTGTTTTCATTTATAAACAAATGGACAAGTGATTTCGTAAGAAATGAAGATCCTAGACAGAAACTTTGATGAAATGTGGAGTTATACTTATCAATGGATTCTCTTCTTCATCCACGTTTTTCAAATTGGTAGAATTTTCAATGTATTCACCAAAGATATTACGTAAGAGAGGGAAAAATATTCAAAACAACTATTTTGATGATTTGTAAGCAGCAGACCTTGCTGGGCTTATCATAAGTATCAAAGAATTACATTTTTTGTTTGATTTTAGTATTCCATGCATATACTCTAACACTGGGTTGATTGTGAAAAACTGTTTGATGAGATCAGGATGGTCCTTCAGTAACCATTTCATAACTGAATTGAAATTTATACCCGCTCACCCCAGCTCTCATTTGCCTTCCTTTTCAGCCCTTGCACCTTCCTCTTGCCTTACATATTTTCTTGTACGTCTCCCAACCACAGGCACTCCTTCCCTGTAAGTATCGTCTGTGCACCTCTCTTTTCTCTTTCACTAGCAACTTTACTTCGTCATTACACCCTTCTACATACCACACCACACAATTCTTACACATGCAATTGTTACTTCCCTGGATACCACCAATTCCTCACGGAAGGACTGAAACCACACCACACATGGATCTAGGAGTCTTGAGAAAGACGCAGTAAAAGAAGGAAGTCAGTGATTCATGCAGCCGTCTATTCTTACTCGGACAATTAAAAAGACAGAGGAAATGCCTCGAGATTCAATTTTCTCGTTGATACAAGCTGACGGAGATACTCTGTAATATGGAATATGGCGATGATCCCCTGCGGATGGAAATGAACACGTGGCCAAGCTTACGTGATCCAAGACGATGTCACGCACAGTATGCCACGACACGAATCACCAGGGGATAGTCTAACTACTGAAGAGGAAACGAGGTCCTTGTCACGAGACAAGGGGCTGTATTAACCGCAGGAAACATTATTTCGTCTAGTATTCCCTATTTTTTCTACCATGCCAGTTGGACGGGCGAGTACTTAGGTAAGAGAGACTTGGGTCATGCAGGAAAAAAATTGTAACACCCACTTACTTTCCATACTTTCACTAGCAACACATTTACCGGAGTAAGGTTTTAAGCGCCTCTTAATCAACCAGTAACAAAGGCGTATCGTAGAGGTAAAAGAATGAAACAAAAGGGAACGTATACAAACTTTCTTTTTCTTTAATGTTAGCAATTTGTGAATGCTGAAGTGTTCCCTTGTGACGTCCCTGTATCTACTTGAGGTATTTAATTTTGTGAACGATCAGATCTTACCCTTTTCTCCGTCATAAGCTTTAAGGAGGATATCGAAACATCCGGCCTGAGCTGACTGCTTATTTTGCGTAATATTGATTTGCTATCCTAAAGGACATTCTTTCTTTCTGAAAGCTTTGGACAATTCCTTTATTCTTCTTTATATATGTTGTGTATATATAAAGCCAAGTATGTTCTGTCATGTGTATTACGCATTTCATATATTGTACATGTGCAAAGAAATGCAAAGGAATTCAAACAGCAGCAGACCACTGGGTCCCTTTGAAAACAGTTTGTGACAGAGTAAGAGATATGAAGTATACATCAGAGTGGTAAGGGTAGAAATGCGTACATATCTTGAATAGAAAAATATTATAAACTTTTCCTGTAGCTAAGGAGGCACAAATAATGATAGTTGTGGATTTGAAGCTAAATATCTATCAAGTCTATTCTTCAAGGTTTCTGTGATACTACTTTTAAGTACTCTAATTGGTAAATGATTCCATATTGCAACAATCTTGTGGTAGAAAAAGTACTTCGCCTCATTTGTAATAAAACATTTGCCCATTGATACGAGTAAAATCGCAAGAATCTATCGCAAAGTAGCTCGTTAAATCGAGATTATCGAAGCCTTTGATGTTTTAAATGCCTGCGTCAGATCATCCCTTAACTATCTCTTTTCTAAACTAAATAGATTTATGCCTTTTAGTCGGCTCTCATAGGACTATTTACAGTCCGGGAATCATCTTGGTAGTTCATGTCTGTACTCTCCCCACTCTGTCTATGTCTTTCCTCAAGTACGGTGACCAAAATGGAACACAATATTCAAGATGGAGACGCACAAATGACTTGTATAGAGTAAGGATAATTTCCCTGGACTTAAATTCTGTAGATATACCTACAGATCTAAATGTAGATTCACCTTTTTAACTGCTTCCGTGCTCTCTTTACTTGGCTGTAGATCACAAAGGAGTGTTCTTCCTCATTTGCCTTTTGCAGTTCAACAGAATTCATACTGTAGCTTTCTTCTTCATTTTCACTTTAAACATGAAAAATTTACACTTATTGATGTTAAAATTTGTTGGCCATCTGTGAACCCAATCCATCAGTTTATTTTAGTCATTTTGAATCTGCACACGCTCAGTTTCTGTTGTAGATTTATTTCCCAACTTAATATCGTCCTCGAACTTAGACATCTTGCAGTGCAACCCTTTATCAGTATCATAAACATGCGAAAGAGAGCAGGTCCAAAGACTAATCCTTGTGGGACACCGCTTTTTACTCAACCAGTCTGAGGTTTGACCATTAATCACAATTTTTTGTTTACGGCCAGTTAACCATTTCCCTGACCATAGAAGTACAACCCCATATATAAAATGTGACAACTTTAGTAACCTTTGTTGTGGAACTTTATCGAATGCTTTTTGAAAATCTAGATTGATTACATCAACTGCTTTATTTACATCATACATGTTGATTACATCACTAAAAAAATCAAGCTGCTTTGACTGATATGAACGATTTAATCGAAAACCGTGTTGCGAGTTATGTATTAAATATTGGCCCTCTAAATGGTTTACATTCTTTTCCCGAATGATTGTTTCCATAAGTTTACCAATCAGAAACGTTAAACTGATTGGACGATAATTTCCGGATGGTGATCTATCACCCATTCTTAAATGGGTGTTACATTAGCAGGCTTCCACTCCGTAGCTAGTTACTTATTGAATAGGGCAGTAAAGGGCTTAAAGGTCTTATTTTTTGCCTCGTTCATTGTCCTCGGATATAACTTACCTGGGCCTGTTGATTTATTTATCTTTTTGCATTTAGTGCGGATACTATATCTTCATTTCTTATGGCAGTATTTTGTTAAAAGTTTTCCCTTCTTAGCAAAGGAACTGGATTCGGGACGTGATCTGTATCTTCATCTGTAAATACAGATGCGAAAAAAAAAAAAAAATAATTTAGAATCTTTACCGTGTTTTTTTTTTTTGTGAGCCAAATTAATATCTTCATTTATCAATGGACTAAATGACTGGGGAATGACTCTTGCTTCTATCATATCCATAAAACTTCGGGTTTCCCTGCTATTTTCCTTTGACTTATCAGTCTCTTAGTTTCTGTAAGCAGACGCAGATAATTTGCTCTATCACGTTGGTAATTGGTCCCTTTGAGTTTCTTATGGGCTGCTTTCTTAGACAACAGACACGTTTTTATGTCACTGCTCTACTCACTTTGGCTTGCAATGGAAAGAGACTATTATGCTTTAAACGTCTATGTCCATGTCTTTTTCATTTATATCATATCAAGTTTGGCTGTTAAGAGCAATGAAAAATAAAATAAAATTTGCAAGTCTAATTATTTTTTTTTTCATTTTCTCACGACTCTCATGTTGCTCATTATAGGTAATGTCGATAGTTAACTCAGAAGTAATTTATCGGTGACCACTTGTACCAAACTTGTCTCCAACTTCAGCATTGTTAACAAGATCCTCATTTTCAGCTAGAACTAAATCAAATATATTCTCGTTGCGAGTAGGTCTATTAACCAATTATATTTGGGCACTGTCAAGCAGAATTAGGTGAAGCTCACGCACAGAACTATGTGGAAAGGGATTCTCCTCACTTAGATAATGGTATGTTAAAATTTCTTGCTATGATGGAATCGTTTTCATTGCTAATTTCTGCCATCTAATCATAACGTTTTGTCTACCTCGAGTGTCTGTGCTGAGGACATATGAATTACTCATGCTTTAGCTTCTTTCGAAACATTTTTGATTTCTAAAAACATGAAGTCGATTTCACCAATAGCAAGAACATGTTTCAGCGCAAAGTTTAGATAAACTTTAACAAAGAGCAAGACACCACCACCTACTTTATTTATCCTATCACTGTTAAATACAGTTTACCCAAGAATGACGTAATCGGCGAGGAAAACTGTATTTCTAATATTTAACCAATATTCCGAGGTACCAATTATGTAATTCTCTTCCAGTAAAGTTGCCTAGCTCCGAAATTCTTTTACTTATACCCCGGGCGGTAACACAGAATATTCTAATACAGGAATGAGACTTTTTTTTTCCCTTTGGTATGTGTACATGCAGCAAAGTTAGTGAGGAGCTCACTTACGTGCACATAGGCCGTAACTTGAAAATGAACTGTACGATCCTGTTTGCCACTTTCTTTGTTATTTGCTTCTACCAGGGAATTGATTTCATAATGCTATCTTCTGCCTCTACCCAGGCCTACCAGCTAACCTGTCCCGTCATGTACCCCACCGGACAGTACCCCTCCGATACCTGCGAAATGACCTCTTCTACCTGAGGATTAACCAGTAGCTGTTCTCTTCCGCAGTGTTCCTTACCTTCTTTGTTCCTGCCCTGCGTTAGGTTTCTGACTCCTGGTTTACCTCTCCTGCCATGTTTTCTCTTACCCTGAATCCCTCTATAGGCTTTCCCATGCTCTGAGTACCTATGTACGTAGGTTATGTGTGTATACTAAATGATTCTTACGCCTACCACAATTATCTCGTAACACTTTGTAGGGGTACCTAATGGCAGCACTAGGGTCCCATTCCTTAATCTATCGTAATAATAAATTGAACTAAAAAGAAAATCTCTTCAGATTCCTAATTAACCTTAAAGTATCATAGAATACAGTAACCTTAACTATGCATTGAAATAAAAAAGAAGTATCAAAATGCTTAGATATAGATATTCTGTGTGAATTTTTTATTTTATTTTTTGTTATTCCCAAGAACTACGAGTAAATTTAGATATTAAGGCAACAAAATTAGGGTCCTATAATTGATTATCAATGACTCACTTAACAGTATAACTGAGGAGATAAAAGCTGTCTTTGTCAAGGCGTGATAAAGTATCATCAACTATCATTATTTCATATCTCTCATGCTATCTCTTACTCTTGACTGTACACTACTGACGGCCTCTTCCAATATACCCTAAAAGATTCCTAAATTGTCAATTGTTTCTACAGGTGTTCCTGCTTCTGAAACCACTGATTCTTTGCATCTTACCCTCAATCAATAGAGCATTACTAAAAGACTGAATTACTAAATCATGCATAGAGTAACTATTAATCTTAAATCAGGAGAGGCTCAGGGAGTTTGCGGCATTAGATTTACAGAAGGTAAAGTGCCAGGTTTTAGCCGAAAAAAGAACTGGTCTAGAAGTTCATGCAAATCTAAGGAACACCTTTTGACATTTCAGATTATCACTATGATAATCTCCTACAGAGGAGTCACGAAACACCATGATCTCTCCATACATAGTCACTTGATCGAGGTGACAAACAAATTGCTCGAAAAGAAGAATGTGATGAACGGATAAGTAACCGCCTTACAAGTATCTTATCACGACAAAGACATCTGTATCCTTACCTTAAGAGCAACTTATATTAGGTAGTTTAAGACCATGATGCCTTTATTTAAAAAGTTGCTTTCCATGTACAGCAACAGGTATCTTTCTTAGGAATATTCACATGTCTGTTAGTAAGGGTTCCCTAATAAAAAGAAGCTTTTAACTGAAGAAGAAAAAACCCTTATAGATAATCACTTACTTGTAATTTCCAGTGCTGGAGACCACGTAGATACCTTGTTATCTTCTGTGCTAGGGTTCTCCACGTGGCATAAGGCCGCGTCCACACGGGTGCTCAAACATCTGTTGTGAACACTGTTTTGAGCATGTTTGGATGCATGTTTGCAACAGTATTTAGACAGTTGTATGGAAGCATGGTTCAGTAATGTCGTGAACATGTTCACAACAGCGATGACGCGATACTCGCGTCCACACGTGTGCTCGAACATCTGTTGTGAGCAATTCTGGCAACACGTTTACCGGCAGGTTTGCAGCAGTATTTAGACAGATGTATGCACACATAGCTCAGTGATGTTCACAATGTTCACAACAAGCTTGCAACTTGTCCGGTAATGTGTTGTTTGTATGTTCGGAACGACTGTTCGAGCACACGTCTCGAAGCGCCCATGCTGCCTCGTCCAAATCAGTGCTGTAAACACGTTCACAACCAGTGCTGCCAGTAATATCTGGACACAACAGTACACAACACGTTAACAGCTTGTTCGGTAATATGTTGCTTACATGTTGCAAACGCATGATTGCGCACCCGTGTGGAGGCGCCCTAACTTTTACTCGTTTATCAAGTGTTTTGAAAAGTATTACCAGTAAACTAAGAGCACAATTTGCATATAAAGTTTACGTAAAGAAAGTTGTATTAAATTAAAGTTTTGTACAAAAATATACAATTTGAGGAATCACTTGTGAGAGGAAATAAATTTACAAGGCAGGTCATCCATTTCGGATTCGCTCATATCCTCAGAATGTCAAAGTATGTATATTGTAGTTCACTCATTAATTCATCTCTGATATTAGATTCTCTCTAAGGATCAGCCAGAGAACATCTTTCTAGGATAAAACTCTTAAAGGAATAGTGAAGCCAGAACAAATAACAAAACATTAGTTGTTGAAATTCGTGCCTCAGATCTCATATCCCTGTTACCTAAACAGTTTTCAAGAAAATTGGTCGAACCAAATATATTATATCAGTGTCAGATTTTCATGAAATAAGTCTTTTACATGCATACATTTCAGAAGAACCTAATCATATGCAATTTTTGTCGAACGAGCTGTAACAGTAAGGGCGCGTCCACACATGGCCTCGAACATGTGTTAGCAACAAAGTAACAACACATTCACGAACAAGCTGTTAGCTTGTTAGCAACAGTAGTGTCCAGAACAGGTTGGTAACACTGGCTGCTAACATTTTGGTAGCAGTGGTGTGGACGAGGCTTGTAACATGCTAGCAAAGGGGCAGCCGACTGAGCAGACACAGATGACATTATAGTGAATAGAAAAGCGACAATAGAGTGGACGCGGGAGCAAAAGCTACTCCTCATAGACATATACCGTTAACATACCGTATTTTGGGATGCCAAGAATAGTGATTATAAAAAGAAGATAAATAAGGCGGACGCCAGAAGGACAACTGCAGCAGCAATTAAGATAGAGTCGAGGTGGAAGGGAAGATGAAGGAACGGAAATCACGTGATGGAGTTGAGGACGTGTACAAGACGTCGTGGTTTGCGTTTGACGCTTGTCCCTCCTTGTTGGGTTGCACAAAGAGCGATATCAACGCATGTAATATCACGTACGATACTCTCCTTTTCAGCACGGTTTCTCCGTTGCAGTGACGGACGTAACCAGAATCTCCGACGACGCTGTGTCCTGCGTCTTCAGTCACACAGTATCACTACCGCTGAGGCTGCCAGTATGACGTCCTTACCGGCCATCATTCTGGACACTCACCTGCCTCGTGTGGACACACTCTTTGCTTCACCTCTGTTACCAAAATGTTGTCCACTTCATCCTAACATGTCAGCAAACAACGGTCCGAACTTTGCTGCCATCATGCATTCGAACATGCTGCCAACGGTGTTGGCAGCCAATGTTCGAGGGCACGTGTGACGCGCGTTAAGGCAGCATACTAACTGTAAGGTACAGTCCTGAACAGCTTGGATATTGTCAGTTATGTCAAGGTAAAAGATGTGCATACAGCTTAGGCACCGAGCTAACACAGTGTTGCCCGAGAGTCCAGAGGGTATGAATATGTCTTCTGTTCCCTCCAGGTACAAGTGACCTTTCCCTGTCCGGCACACCACACGGTGCCAGGTGTGGTGAACGGCGCCATACTAATTTGTTCCTCGTCTGTCTGATTCTTTCCCGAGGATGAATTTCTAAGGTAGGTTGTGGATAACTGGTCTTAGAGCTAGCATTTTAATTCTCATTGAGAGACAGCAATTAGGGGTTAGCGCTGTGGCTTTATGGTCTGATGTGAGATGGTTCGTTCCGTGTTTTGAGTCAGTTAGTCATTTTCTCTCATGGGTTTGGTTATAATTCCTATTTTCTACAAGCGTAATTTTGAAAACCGGTTTCCATGTGCTCATGTAAGTATAAGCCATCCCTTGGCCATCATCATTTTGTTTTACTGTTGACTTTTAGAAATAGGATTACTACCTCACGGGTATCCCTGCAGCTGTTCAGCTCCTTCCCATAATGCTTAAATCTTAAACAGTAATGCATTTTTGCGCTGCCGATTTGATCATGTTGTCTTGTACTATATGTGATTCTTGTGTTCTACTGTTTGATTTTCCGATGGTGTTGCTGGAGGTCTTTACTTTATTTAGTTGGTAAGTTTTATTAAGTGGGTGGCGGGAATAATAATGTTTTGCGTGTGGTAGAAAGAACAGTTATTGACTACGATTTTCCTACCGATTCATAGCATTCATCTAATGACCTATCTGCTTCTTCAGCATTGTTACCTTTATGGTCTCTATATTGGAGAAAACTAATGCTTACTTTTCTGTACGGGCTTCATATTGCTTTGTGAGGTACCAACAGTTGTGTTCATGGGTTAAAGATTAGAGCAGATGCTATAGCATATATCACGTGAATATGAGCAAAGCTGGGTTATTTGATCTGTCTAATGTGTGTATCTCAATGTGAGGTTTTTCCATTTCCAAGAATCATATGAAGGGTACGAAGTTCTGAATCGCCTATAAAAGTTGGAAAGCTCAAACTCAGGCATTGTGTATCGTGAAGTTTTATTAGTACATTAATCTTTCCTCCTGTGATGTTCGTTGAGGCTCGTATGAGTAGCATTAAAGTCACCAATGGTATAAGCAAATACTAAGGATTATGTGGTCTGGTAACACGATTCATCCCTGGTGAGGAAGGATGTATGTAGCTGCAGTATTTACAGGTCCTAATAAGGTCTGTGTTTTACTGTGAGAGTTTTGGAGAACTAGAAATCATTAAGAGTTTGTTTTGTAGGCCTTTTATGATGGCTATGCCATCTCATATATGTAATAAATGACTAAGACTGAACTGGTAGGCAGTGCAACCCGAAATTCATATGGTTTGGTTGTTCTCAACTTAACGCTTTGGTGTTCGGTAACATATATATGACCTTAAGGTCAAAGTGCATGTTTGTTCAGTATTGAACAAAATGTTTATTTTTTCTTTCTAAAACTACTCGTATCTTTGTTTGGTCTGTTACTCAGCGCCGAGCTTCTGGTAGGGATCTGGGTGTAAGTGACTTGACCATCTGAAATCGTGTGGTCTGTGTGTGTTTGTTCAGCAATAGTTATGTAAACACTGTCGTTGTCGGAGATGATCGAGTCTGGGTTTAACTTGATGGTTCGTTCCCAACGTTTGGGGATCCCTTGTGCCTTTCGGGACTGGGGTTAAAGACCTGGGGGGGCCGGGCCCTGTGGGTGGGGACTTGGGGTTTGTTCTGGGGCTTGCGCTTGAGGGGTTGTGGTTACTGTCAAGAGCTAGTTTTCTTTCGGCTGGGTATCCGGAGGTAGAAATTGCTCTTGACGTTTTTCCTGTTATTTCAAATATGATTTGGCGGCTAAGGCTCCCGTGATCACGTGGTCCGAAGTATCTTCTGCTAAGTCTCTTGCTACGTCTGTAGATGGAGATTTGCAACCTGGGCGCAGGTGAAGCTGAATCCGATTTTCATTCCTTGAAGTTTAAGCATTGCTGATTGCTAGCTCTTCCATGTTTGCTGTGCTGCGCTTGCCCTCCTCTCCGACCCACGGCTGAAGACAATGCTGGTGGGTCTATGTTTACATCATTTTTTGGCCTCACCAGGGGCCTGGTGTGGGCTGGCGTCGGTGCTCATGGTGCTTGACCACGGGAACGAGAAAACCCCTTATCTCTGGTGCCAGTGTGGAAAACGTCCTCTGTGCTAGCATCCCTGTGTAGCACTGAGTTGCACAATATCTTCGGTGCAACGGATAACAATGATTATGTCTAGATACGGGGAGAGTTGTAGCGTCATCGTTCATTCTCACCTTGCACCAATTGGGGCACCGGGTGAGCACAGCAGTGCGGACTCCAGTGAAAACACCAATGATAGTGTGAGTGATACAAATGTTGTCTAAATGTTTAGGAGCAAAACCAACCAAAACGACAGATCAACGCAAAAAAATGAAATACCAGCAGCCCCAAAAAGTTACCAGTAGGCTTACCTCTCCTTCAAGAGCTTCAGCTTCAATGTAAGCGAGTGAGACTCTGCTCCCCATCATATACTGAAACATCTGCGAAATGCAAATGTTTAACCAACGGAAGGTGAAAACATCCAGGAGCTGAATTTTGGTTCAGAGCTTCACTCAGAACCACGTCACACCCTGAAGCACGAACAAAAGACATTGGGAAATCCTACCAGAACTAACAAAGAAAGCACGAAAATGCAGTTACCTCCGTCAAAGAGAACCTACACCCCCTAGTAAGAATGCCATAGTCGTTCTTAGACTTGATAATTTCTAAGATCCTGCTGTCCCGGAGCAACACGAAAACATAAGGATTACTGAAAGAATGAAAGGAAAAGAAACAATTGTAGCTGACTGGATGGGCAAAGTACACCCATCTAGGACTCTCGTGGCTCCAGGTGTCTACTGTTACCTGCAAGTAAAACATTTGCTAACACTAATAATATTTTACATGATAAGGCTCCAAGGATCTGTTCTGGACGACAGTCACTAAGAATCTAAAATGTAAAGCAACTTGAGGTGAGTATATTCAAAAGAAGCGCATCAAATGCAAGCAGCTAGGGGTTAGCGCGCAACATGCCATCAATCCGACGCTGTCTTCTCCTCCCTAGCAACCAGGTTGGCAGCCACATCAGACACAAGCCCCTGCAGATTTGTTGTCAGCTCTCTCCAGTAGCCCCGATGCTAACCATTCTTTCTGGATTTCAAGCAAATGGACCTCCGTGGTGTAGAGGTTAGCGTCCCTGACCGTGACGCATTCACTGGCCGCCCAGGGTCGAGCGCATAGGTTCGAATCCTGGTTGCGGCAGTCGGTCCACAGTCAAC
>JAYMFT010163262.1:0-12381 GCA_038088735.1 Panulirus argus | reverse complement strand
ATATTCTCGCGTCTCGCGATAGCGAGGTAGCGCTAGGAACAGGAAAAACGCCTCATCCACTCTCTAGCTATTTATAATCCACCGAAGCCAGACCTCACTTTCTACAACCAAGCTCCACAGTGCTCGCCGTGCTTTCCCCCGACCGCTTCATATTCCTTGGTTCAGCTCTTTGACAGCACGTCGTCGTCCCTTGTATACCACATAGCTCCAGTTCGCTTTATCACATGCACACCTCAGACCCTCCTGTAGCGTATTCAGACCTCTCTCTCAACCCCATCCTTCCACCTTCCCGATTCCACAAGCAGAGAAATAGTTCCACATTGCCATTATAATCTTAATGTACTTGTGAATAATAACTAGAGCTTATAATCTTACTAATCAAAACGCTTCACCTGCGATTTATTCCGATTATGAGCAGTTTTTAACGAAATACTTCTACTAAGTCAGTTTCTCAACAGATAATGCATAGAGCCCGGACACATAGGTGGTGAAAGCTTTGCTATGATTAAGTCACCGTTATTACCAAAATGTTTGTTTGAAATATTTATTGTGCCTTCAGAACATTAATACATGTGAATAAAATAACATATGTACTGCACATAAATTAAAAGCCGGCGCTGGGAATATTTTCGTCCTCTGGGGAAATATGGTCGCCAAGCGTCGAACATCCGTAGGGACAAAAAACAATTAGCCCGAGTCAGTCTTATTTTATATTTAACTCACAGCCATAAATTATGGCCTTGAGGAATTTTAATTTCCCTTACCGAGAAAAGATAATTTGATAAATATCATACATGTTAAATAGACAAGAAGTACAGGTTTGCTTATCCTTAACAGTAAAGAGTTCATTATAAGAGCGTTAATGTCTTACTGTCTGGCTTGCCTTGGCTTGGGCAACTGCTGACGTAATGATGCTTTCTGCAGCTTAAATAGATTCCTTGCTCCCTCCTTCACCCACCCTTGCTTGGCACCGGCAAAGCTCTCATAAATCATCTTCCATGTACTCTTTTAACTCTCTCTCTTGAGAATAACATTTTTGTTTTAACTGAACTGAACAACATCCCCGAGCGGCTTCGAAAATATTTAATCGGCTTAATTCATCTAGAAAAACAGATACATACCTGTCATGAATGATTCCTTCATTTTGCATATACTCTACACTGTTATGTATGTTACTTACATGTATAATTAATGAGAAATGTAACGATGTTTATTTGCACACATGCACGCGATATCTATTGTTCCTGTAATGTATTTTGCCATACGCTTCAACTTCCTTGGTCTTTCCCAATAACTATAACCTGGCTCATTTCAAGAGACATGTTTTTCACTTTCTTTAAAATTTGTAAATAATTTCCCTGTCTGTTTTTTCCCCGTTTCTTAATTCTCTCTATATTTCAATAAGGGCCCAGCCTTGATGTGGACTTTTGTCCGTGACTGGAGCCTTCAACATGAAAAGAAAAAAAATAGGAGTACGTCGCCCCCCCCATATACCACACCCATGGGTATTTCATTCCCAGCACGTCCACCAGCTCCCTTTTTTTTTTTTTTTTTTTTGCGTTTAAGGACAGATACATCCATACAACACCTCAAGTCTACTATGCCTTCAGTCTATCAACACCTTTTCTCAGAGCAGACAATGTCCTCTTCTTCCACGCGCTTATCGCACTCTGGACTTGAGCCTCCTCTCCGCTTTCTGTCCCCATGGTTCCATCCGCTGCCATACTCACTCCCAAGCACTTTATATCCTCCTTCCTCCTCCTCCCCATTGAAACACAATCAAAACCAACCTGCCTCCTGCTCCTGTTGCATCTCATTACCTCACATTTGTTCCCATGCCCTCCACTTTCTTCTTCAACTCTCCCACACTTTCTCCAGCGTCTGGGTTCTGTTTTCTTTTTGGGTTTGCCATTAGGTTTCTTGTCATTTGCTAACAGCAGCTGCTTCACCTGCCAACCCCAACAGCATACAATGGAACCCACCCTTGCTCTAGGGCATGTTTTCCGTCCCTAATGATAAAACTTCCGTATATGGCGTTTTCCTAGCACCCGTAGAAGTGATACCTTTTTGTATGCACCGAATCCCACCCTACGGTAAGCATGCAACCTTGTTTCACTTTGATTTACAATTGTGGCATGCAACTGTACATGTTTAATCTATTTCAGTGTCAAAAATATAATAAATAGATGGTCCTTTGTATTATTATGTAGCGTTATAGATGTAATCCTCAGGAGGAAACTCCAGTCCAAAAATGCGTGATCGAAAATCTTGATTTTCATGACGACTTTGGTTACTTTCATTAATAATTTCATCTCAACTTTTGGCTCTATCAAGTTACACATTAGTGAAAATATGTTGCGCCACTGTCAACTATATTTGTATCTCTGAGAACTTATTTTCCTAAAAGTCGCAATTTTTCAAAGAAAGATAGAAGGGGACTTTACCATTATATCTCACCTGTGAATCGCAAGATACTCTAAAGTAATAGAAATAGATTAAAATGTAGAATTCCTCTTCGTGACAAATACTCTTGAGAACGCTAACTACTCTCGGTTCCTCTACGTTTATCCTCAGTCGCCATTTTTGTTGTTCTATTGCAGGTTTCTAGATAAGTGTAGCATCTTTACCCGTGACGTTGGCGTCTCCTCTTGTAAGAACCTTTAACAAGTTGTGAAGAATTTACCTGATGTTGTGGATGGGAGAGATGTGTGTTTTACATATGAGAGGTGTGTCTGTGTCCATATATTTGATGATGAAAAGCAGTGGAGCGATGGTATGACTCGCCCCCTCGTCCAATAGAAACTTGTTTACATGCAACTATCAGCTGGGAATTCATCAGTTTTATGTGGTAGCTGTAGCCTAGATACAGTAGTTCTTAAGGTTTTCTTTGTGTGTGTGTTACAATTATATTAATATTTAGGTGATACGTGGATTACGCCTGCCGTTATGCGCATGCGTATGTGTACTGCGTAATATAAGGTAATTGGGTAAACCTTACGCATTGCGTAATTGGCACCTGGTGCGTATGTTATGCGAGATGTTTAAGTCTTCTCATTATATTATTTATATTAAGCATGAAGTATTGTCGATAGGGTAAGTTATAAGTAAATACATGTCGAAACCAGCCGTGCCACGGTGAAATGCTTACGTCGGCAAAATATCTTTAGACCCCCCCCCCCCTCCCGATGGTAATAAATCGACCTCATTGTTTTACAGTGTGTTTTGCGAAGTGAAATAACCCTGACTTGGATGTCGACGAGTCGGCGTCAGTGTCTTTAATTTAAGCAATGGATTGAACGCTATTAATTTAAGCAATGGATTAAACGCTATTTTTCCTACCTATGGAGTAAATGCAATTTTGCCTGATATGGATTGTAGGGTATACCGTTAATTTGCCGAGAAATAACAATGCATGTGTTTACTTTCCTTTCATCACTTGTACATAACCTGAAGTGGATGATGTGCCAGTTGCTGAATTGTTGGTATTTGTTCCCAGTATTGATGTACCATTTCCTGGTGTGGCTTTGAGGTACCCTCTGTTTGTATTAAGGTTGGTTACGTTCGGTTTGATTGGATTAGGTAGGTTAATTATGGCAAATTTAGTTTATGTTAGGTATAGTAGGGTAGGTAGGTTGGATAAGGTACATGGATTACATCAGATCACATGTAGCTTACGTAGCCTAGGTTTAGATTAATGTTAGGTAGCTTTATGTTGTGTCAACAAATCCTGCAAACCCTTCTGAAAATTGTTTTGTAGCTCAATTTGAATAGGAGTGATAACAGGAATTATGTATGCATTTGTCAGTAATACATTGTTTAGCCACTCATGCCAATTAATCATCAATATTAAGGTCTTAAATGTTGATTGATACTATTCTGCAGTGGTGATGGCATATTTAGAGTATGTTATAAAAGCTGTGGAGTGGTATTTCATTCTTGAGGAGCTGTACAGTTAAGTTCCAGTTTAGGGCCAAGGCAGATATCATAAGGATTCAGAAGAAATTCATATAATTGAGACCTTTATCAGTCATTGTCTAGACTTGTTTTGTTATTAGCTTTTGATACTGACCAAATGTGTTCTGCAGTGTTAATGCATTGTTTTGAGAATGTAAAAGTTAAGTATTGTAATTTTGAACATTAAATTTTACAAAATGATATCAAATAAGGCAGTAACGATTAGGTAAATTAGGGGAAATGTGGGTTTAATTAATATAGAAAAGTTGATACATATGTTAAATATCAACAGAACATATGAATTTCTCAATACTCAAAATAAAGGTAAGAATATTCCTTAATTATGCATTTGTCTCTTGCTGCAGATTGCATGGTTTGCCGTTTCATCTGTTGACATCAGACACCACATTGACGGTGTGTTTTCATTAGTGAGTGTTACATTACAACTACGATATTGAGATTTAAGATAATTATTGACCGCCAGGGAGGTTAGGCGAGGTTTTCGTCAGTTCTGTTGAGTGTTTACAGTTGTGTTAGAGGAAGGAGATAGAGATGATGGTTATGATTATTGGGGAACTGTGGGAATAAAGATGATGGTTATGATTATTGGGGAACTGTGGGAATAAAGATGATGGTTATGATTATTGGGGAACTGTGGGGTTACTTAATGAATAGGTATGAAAACCATTTGCAGAAGTACAACAGAACAAAAACTTCACCTTACCCCTTAGCACTCCAAAACACCAAAATATTAGAGGATTGCTGTTGGGTCAGCATGAAATGCCTACAATACTTTAGAAGACCCAGTCAACTAATGTGATTTGTATTTGCCGTGTATTTTCTCTCACGTAGGTACGGTATAAATAGCTTTCTTCTGTAAATTGCCATTTTTCAGAAGATGAGTACTATATGTAATGTTATGATATAGGGAATATATAGTGGCATCACAAATATTTATTAGTTTTATTACCACACTGATCTCATTTCGAGTGGATCTTGGCCACCCATCCTCATCGTGACTGTATTTTGTTTTCATTTTTTGCTCATATTGTTTTCACTGCTGTCAGATGTTTTTAAGAAAAATCACCTCAAAAAAGGTGTTAAAACTGACGAATTACCATTGTCATAATGTACTGGAGAGTGTGTACAACTTGGTAATGCAGCTTGAAATTAATTGCTTGGCCAGAGACTAAAAGTCCAACCCAAGTCATCTGAATGTATCATTAGATTGTTAAGATACCTTTTATATTTCTTTGGAAAGCTTAAACCTATACTTATTTTGGCTGTTTTAAATATTTGATTATATGTACAGTAACAAAGATTTAAATACTAGTACTGTCTTTTTCAGTGCGTGCTTGACTGATCACAGTATGAATAGTGGTCCTCATGGGATGGCCCCCTGGCATGGGGGTAATGGCCAAGGACAAGGTGGAGGATGGTATAGTGGGCCACAGGGACCTTATGGAGGGTATGGAGGGACTTACAGTGGCCCACCAGGACCCCCACCACCTGGATGGAATAGTTATGGTCCTGGAGGTGGTGGCGGCTATGGAGGATATGGTGGATATGTAAGTTCAGTTCATTTTTGTATTGAAGTTAAGACACTTATGATATTGCCTAAACCATCTCATCTTGTAGCTCTGTGTTCACATGGTCAGACTTCTTTGATATTGATTTGTTGCTTAAGCAGGTTTCAGATCAAAGTGAAGGGTAACATAAAAGAATACTGCAAAAGTAATGTCTCTGAGAATGGCATGGCCAGTTTGGAATTGCTTCTTCTTGTTTTTCTTGTGTTGCAGGATATTTCCTCTGATGAGATCTTATGCTTATAATTCTTTTCAAATTCACCACATAGAACACAAGTTTACCACACACATTTTTAGGCAGTTGGATTTTTTGAAGAATGTGTGCTTATCATCTGAATGTCTTTGATAATATGGTTCAAATGCAAAGAACATGAATAGGTTCCACAAAGAAACTAGAGTTTGTTATTTGACTTATGAAATGCTGAGTAGTTGAGGTAAGAAACAACAGGTTGAAATGGAAGTGCACTTTGAGAAATATTAATTACTAAAGTTTTCTAAAGTTATAGCAGGAAGTATAGGTGGAGGAGGTGAATTAATGGGCACCGAGATTGTGATTAAGATATTACAGCATGCATAACATGAAATATTGTAGTTACGTGTAAGATTTTCCATTTTTTTTATAACAGCAAGCCCCGTGGGGATATGGTGTACCCCAAGGAATGACAGGCCCACCACCACATCAGCATTCAGACTCAACTGCCAACAATAATAAGAACAACAGTAGTTCTGGCAGTGGAAATAACCCTCCACTACCTCCAGGCCCTCCACCAGGTGGTCAGAATTCAGAAAATGATAATCAGAACAAAATGAATAATTCAAATGTACCTTCTAATACTTCCGTTAAACATCAAGATAGCAATAATCAACAAAACAACAGCGTTCCTCCTCCGCAAGGTTACAATAATCAGGACTACAGTCATAGTTATAATCACGGCTATGGTCAGCCTTATGGTCAGGGTTATGATAGCTATGGTTATAGTGGTGGATGGTATGGTCCGTCAGGACCCCCACCAAGAGGACCCATGCCAAACTACAATCAGCCACCTATGGGCAGAGGAAACTCACCTGGTAATTCTGGTGGCCCTGTGAAATTCAACCTTCCAAGCAAGAAGGGACTTGGTTATAATGCACTACAGCAGTCACAGACATCACAGCAGCAGCAGCAGCCACAACAGCAGCAGCAGCAGCAACAGCAGCAGCAGCAACAGCAGCAACAACAACATCAGCAGCAGCAGCATCAGCAACAGCAGCATCAGCAGCAGCAGCATCAGCAGCAGCAGCAACATCAACAACAACAACAGCATTATCAACAACATAATACAGGCCATAATAAGAAGAAAAATAAAAAGAACAAGAATAATATGATCATGTCCAATAACCAGTGGAACAAGATGCAGTATATGAATAACCAACAACAGCACCATCCCATAAGTTCGTCAGGTGGAAAAGAAAATGCTGATGCACAGTCCTCATTAAACAAAGTTGCAGTTAAAGTTGAAAGTGAAGGTTTGTCAAACAAGACGCAGGAAACAAAAGGGGTCAAAGATATTAAAGGAATGACAGGACTGGTAGCTAATGGTGACTGGCCTGAAAGTCTGAAGTAAGTGAATGTCTCGTATGTAATCATGATACACACTTTATATTAGATCATGTTTTTGTGTGTGTATTTCATGCTTGTTCATTTTTCCTGAAAGCATACTGTTAATTGGAGGAGTATTTAAATGGTACAACCTTTTCAGTGTTTCTCATATTGATTCTGAAGGTTTTCTAGGTCAGTGAATTCTTGTATTTTTTTTGATGGTGGAGCAATCACCATCAGTGATTGTCTTTTTAAATATTATGTTATGTTCACAGGGCTTATGTTGGGCGGTGTTTTGCTAGGTGTGTCACGGAGTTGGACAAGGACCAAGTGGAGATATGCCTTAAGGGAAAGCTTACCCAGGCAGCCAATAATGGAACTTTGTGGACCAAGGTAAGCCTTTTTCTGCTGTATATTGCTAATCATATTTTCCTTTCTAAGGAAATTGCCATTTTTATAATAACTAATTGCTGCTCTTGAGATTTGTAATGATTTTTGCAGGTTATTGTAAGTAGCAGGAGTTGGCTTTTAGTCCCATCACACAGAGTTGTATGCAGTATGTCATGTCATTAGCACTGTGTTTGTCTGTGGGCAGTCTTGATATATATATGTTACTTTTTATTCTCATTAATTTGTGACATCAAATGCATATACCCTCGCACATCCTTGTCATATAATGTTCATGTTATTAGTGCAGTTAATATTTAACTTGAGAAAAACATTGTTATATTGAATGGAATTAATGGGTATGTATAATATTTGACAGTGACCAGTATGGGTCTGTTCCTATTAATGGTTGGCGTGAGCATTGGATATGGGTATGTTATGGATGTTCTTGCTCAATTCAAAGGACAGTTAGAGGCAATAGTAGCCATTGGTTATGGTAATTCAGACGTTATTACAGTTTGGTGATTGAGATTTAGATAGAAGGTGAAGTTTAAGGATGTGAGGCCAAAACTGAGCTTAGATGTTTATCTGTTTGTTTTCTGTACTTTTGGTGTTAAAGTGGAAGACCATCTTTGATATTGAAGGTAGGATTGATCGTGTAGATATTCTTCACTTTGAAGTGAAAAGTTGAAAGGCAGTTTTTCAAATGGGGCTCCCAGAACCCAAGAGTGCCTAAATGAAGGTCTTTTAACCTGAACTTGGGTACTGGTTGTCACAAACTTTAATAAAGAAGGTAAAAGAATAGATGGAGAAGATTTATGATCCCAAAGAATATTACTTATTGCTTACAGGGTTCATCCAAGAATAGGTTTATATATATAGATCTGTTAGTTGACAACAGACTTGAGCACAGTACTGTTATGTTTTTCCTGGTGAGCTTTTTTGTACAAAATGATGCAAAGGGATTTAACAGACTGCAGGACTTAAGGAGATGCAAGAAATGGAATAGCTCCAGATGCAAAGTTTATGTGCCTTGTTTTTTTCTTGCATGCATCACCTGTTTGGTCAAAATACTTTCTCTTCATAAGATTTACTTTTTTGTATTATGTTCATTGTAGAATATAGCTTAATTGTTACATGCCAGAAAATATACACAGTATATTCCAGTTTTTTATCACTTTCAATTATTTCTCAGAACTGGGATGAAGAATCTCTTCCCAGTATACACAGTGAATCTACAGCTAACTTGATACCACATATGAAGAACTGGAGTGCAGCCAGTGATTGTGGGTCAGATACAAGCTCCACAAGTCCTGTGAAGCAGCAGGACAAGAAAGTGCTCTATAAGAAACCAATGATGTCACCAGGATACTCTGCACGGGGAGTAAGGTAATGTCCTCCCGATTTTGAAAGTTTTCATTTTTCATTTTCTCTATATTTATTCTATCTTCTCACAGAATTATTCTCTTGTAATGTAGCTGTTGATATATTGTAACAATACCTGTAATATTACAGGTAGAAATCCAATCAGAATATCTGAAATCTGAAAATATCTGGAAGTTGAAAGCCTACGCAATGAAGATTCATGCCAGAAGGATGTATCAATTTCCAGACTTAGGTGTGAGTCAGTTGTACTTCATGCTTTTTGGTGCCCAACCCATAAAAATTCAATGTCTATGTAATCAGTTCACTTAACCTTGATGTGCATTTTTGCTGGTTTAAATTGATGAGATATGAGAGTTTCAGCAATTTGTGGATGAAATAGATAAATGGTTTTGGAAGTTTGATATTTATTTTCATAATATTACTTACAAAAAATTTTTTAGAAATAAAGAAATTCCTCTGGAAAGTATGGTAATGTACCTATAACTGGAAAAATCTGAAATCTAAATGTTGCCAAGGTCCATGGGATTTGGATTTGAGTTCTACCAGTAATGCTCATAGCCACTAAGTTTTTATGTCAGGAACTGTGTAAATGGTTATGAATATAACTTTTATCCTAAAAAGGATGTTATAATAACTTTCATTTACTTAAATCCATACTGTAAGAAATGAGTATGTCATGGCATATTAAGAACTTTAATGCACCAAAGCTGAGTACTGTGTGCAGTGATTGAATTTATGTGAAATGATATGATTTCCCTTAAAAAATAAAAAAGTATAAATTTTATGTTGTCTTACTATGTGGTACAAACAGGTCACATCGTTCAAAGTCTCATTCTGTATCACGCTCAAGATCTCGCTCCCGATCAAGATCTCGCTCTCAATCAAGATCTTATTCAAGATCAAGGTCACGATCCCCCATGTACAGAAGAGGAAGACGTGATAGCAAACGTCGCCATTCCTCTTCAGGTTCAGAAGAAGATAACAAGGGTTTTATTCGCTTAAATACTAAAAGGAGACGAAGCCCAGTGAGTGTTCGGGGCAAAGGCAACAAGAAGGTGAAGGCGAAGAACAAGTGAGTGACTTATTATTGTAAGATATGCCCCAAATTAAGTGTACTGTTTAGTGTGTTTTTCTCCAGCATTAGTAAGGAATGTGTAATAAGTGCAGAGCTGTTTAGATGTGGGAAAGAATAAGGTTAGAAGGAGTATTAGGATGGTAATTATATAATAAAGTATACTTGAGAGTGAACAGTGACTATTGCATGGATTTCCCCCCCCCCCCATATTATAGGAAGGGAGTTTTGTATTTGTGAAGGTGGGCCTACTTAAAGGATGTGTTGTGTTACCATGGTTGTTTAGTCTATTCCTGGTTGGGATTTTGAGGAAAGTAAATATGAAGGTCTTGGAGGGAGGGTTGGACTTGCAGTGTGCTGGCAGTTGGGAACAAGTGGAGGTGAATCAGATGTTTGCAGATGATGTGGCTTAGATAATATACGCTTGAGGAGAAACTTTGGAAGCTTGGGGCTCAGTATGGGAGAGTGTGTGAAAGAAGAAAGTTGAGAGTGAATCAGAATTAAAATAAGATGAAGTTTAGCAGTGGTGTGAGACAGGATTGTTTAAGTATACGTTTGATTGACGAGGACCAAGTAGAAGTGGATTACTTTAGGTACCTAGGTGTGGGTGTGGCAGTGGTTGGAACTGGAGGGTATAATAAAATGAGCCATAGTATGGAAGAGTGGTGTTCCACTAGAGAGGGTGTGAAAGGAGAGGTCATTATATAGAAGGGCAAAAATGGGCATGGTTAAAGGTGGAACAGACCCCAAGGTTTTGTGTGGACGAGTCTTGGGCCTTGAATGCTGAATAAAGGAAGATAGTGGACATGCTGGAAATCAAATGCCTAAGTATATTATATATTGGGAGGCAGATAGATTGTGTAAGGTATGATAGTGTAAGAGAGAGGCTTATTCATGAGTGTAGTCTCAGAGAGAGGGTTAACCAGGGTGTGCTGAAGTGGTTCACACATTTTTTCTTAGGTTAAATGAGATGGCATGGGTAATTGAGGCCCTAATCAAGGTCCCCTTCATTAACGCTACCCATTTTATTGATCAACTCTGTGGGATGGATGAACATCTGGGTTGGCTGTGGACTGACTCCCATTGGAGATAATTAATGAAGAAAGACTGATCAAGAGGATCTGTGTGTCAGAAGTAGATGGAGCATGGGACTAAGGGGAAGCAAGATGGAAGGATAGAGTAAAGAAAGCTCTGGGATATTGGTTCCAGAAAATTTAGGAATAAGTGGCATGCAGTGGATAGAATTAACTGGACTGATGTGGTATATGGGGGGTATCATGTGTCATTGGGCTGAACTTGGGCATGTGAAGTGGTCAAGGTAAAACCATTGGGTAGTCTGTGGGAGTTTGGCTTTGGATGGTAGGCTCTAGTTTTGGTATATAACTTATGGCTGTAGATATGTAATCTGAGGCCATTGTTCAGTTGCTCTTGTTGCTGCCTTTCTGAAGACAGGATGGTGGTTATTTATGAAGAAAAAGAATGAACACTTCCACATGTAAATGTGTATCACCACCCAACTGAAAATGTTCTTTTTCAGGGCAGTTGTGTCCCACTTTTACTCGAAACATGGCTGCATGAGTCTTGATCCAGAGTTCAGCACCAATGAACGGCTGCAGAAGAGAGCAGCTCGCTTCAGTACTCCAGGCAATATGGGTTCAGTTCCAACCCCAGGACCTCAAAGGAAGAAGAAACAACTCAACATTACAAAAACAATTAGCAACACATTTACTGTTGATGGAGATGATATTGACTGGACCTCCATGCACATAGTAGGAACATCCACTGCTTTAGAGAAACCATATCTTCGACTGACAGCAGTAAGTAGATACGCATAAGTTGCACAATTAACTTGTGTTCAAACTTATACAGAAGTAGAACTTTTCTGTATTATATAAAAGAAGGCACTCATGCCATTTGGATAGAAAGTTGATATTTTTAGAATTTTTGTTGTTAAGCTATTTCGATTATTCTTTCGTACTTTTCAGGCACCTGATCCATCAACAGTTCGAACAGTGGATACCTTAAAACGATCTCTGGAACATATCAAACGTCAGTGGGTACGCAACCAGGATTATCGATATGCTTGTGACCAGCTTAAATCATTACGACAAGACTTGACTATCCAGGGTGTCAGAGATGATTTTACTGTACAGGTTAGTATTTATTAATTTGGCACTGTTGTGGATAGCGGATATAGTATGTACATCCTTTCAGTCAACTGTACATGGTCCATGTCCATTTTGCTGACTTGAAACAAGCATGGAGTGATGGATTATTTTTCCTTAATAGAAGGCACTGGCAGCTGAGGCCCAAATCAAGGCCATCCCATTAACACTATATATATTATTATTATTATTATTATTATACTTGATCGCTGTTTCCCGCGTCAGCGAGGTAGCGCCAGGAAACAGACGAAG